>CM051023.1:9309181-9336681 GCA_027704905.1 Muraenolepis orangiensis | reverse complement strand
CTCCGCCTTGTCAGGCACATACTCGTAGATTAAAACCCCATTGGTCTCTGATAGGTCATCAAGCCACACGTCCAGGCCCTTCATTCAGCTGGATTTGACTCAATCCAAGGAGAGCCGTTTGGTCCCGCTCAGCATCCCGATGGTTGTTTCCTGTGTATTTGCGATGCCCTCCCCATTGGAAATGGCTCTGGGAAGACGGGTCCAATAGTTTGAGATGGGACACGGCACGGATGCCACGGCGATGAACGATGAACTTGTGGCCGACTTACAAAAAAACTTTTGATGGGATCATCGTGCATCCATGCGGCACCACGGCATCAATACATAGAGATGAAATACGTTGGTCTTGGCTACATGTAGGCATCTTTCTTTGCTGTGCTATGACCCGTGTCATTGAACTAAATCTAAAGGATGATTGGAGGATTGAATCCTCTTTATAGATCACACACACACACACACACACAGTGAAATGTGTTTCTCTGCATTCAACCCATCCCAGTATTAGGAGCAGTAAGGCAGCTGTTGTGTATCCAGCTCCCCAGGGAGCAGTGTGTAGGGGGTCTGGTGCCTTGCTCAAGGGCACCATCGAACTGTCCTTATATGAGTCTCTGTGTACATCAACTGCATTGTCCGTCCGTCCTTTTGATTTAGTCTACAACCGTTCATCCACTCGACTTCCCACTGAGCATTGCTCATTGGCCAAGGCAGTGAAGTGTCGAGGGACGTGAAGTCGCTTGGATGCACGGATCTGAAGAAAATGTGCGTCGAATTGTTGGGATGGGGGGGAACGCTGTGACGGAGCAGCAACCGTGGAAATGGGGAGTTGACCGGGAGTCCTGGAAGTGGACGTTACGGGGGGGGGGGAGGGGTTGGATGTTGACCGGGAGTCCTGGAAGTGGACGTTACGGGGGGGGTTGACCGGGAGTCCTGGAAGTGGACGTTACGGGGGGGGGGGTTGGATGTTGACCGGGAGTCCTGGAAGTGGACGTTACGGGGGGAGGGGGGGGGGGTTGGATGTTGACCGGGAGTCCTGGAAGTGGACGTTACGGCGGGGGGGGTTGGATGTTGACCGGGAGTCCTGGAAGTGGACGTTACGGGGGGTGGGGGGGGGGGGGGTTGGATGTTGACCGGGAGTCCTGGAAGTGGACGTTACGGGGGGGGTTGACCGGGAGTCCTGGAAGTGGACGTTACGGGGGGGGGGGAGGGGTTGGATGTTGACCAGGAGTCCTGGAAGTGGACGTTACGGGGGGGGTTGACCGGGAGTCCTGGAAGTGGACGTTACGGGGGGGGTTGACCGGGAGTCCTGGAAGTGGACGTTACGGGGGGGGGGGGGGGTTGGATGTTGACCGGGAGTCGTGGATGTGGACGTTACGGGGGGGGGGGGGGGGGGGTAGGATGTTTTGGGGTGATGAAGTGTTGACGAGTGTTGTGCACGCTCTCTGAAAAGAGAAAAAAGGAGACACCTTTGGACACTCACACAGCACGTTTCATTTGAGTAAACTTGGAATAAACGAAGCTAGGCACGACCGGCAAACGGACAAAACGTCAGACACCCGCTGGACAACGGCCACGCCCTCCAGTGCTCTGGTTTTGCCCTGGTTTTATAAGAAAGGCCTCAGACACACCGTGAATGTGGTCCACACAACGTGACAGCCCTCCAACCCATTGTGTTGGCAGTCAATACTAACTTTGTGACAGTCACAATACATTGTCCCAGAGGGGTGCTTCTCTTAAGTCTATGAATGCACTGCAAGCAATTACTGTATGTGGTACAATAACAACCATCCCCTGTCCACGGGGATATTCAATGGCAATTTGTTTCTGTTATTCCCAAACTAAATATACAATGGACTGAAAAAAACCACCTGGGCCATTTTGTACCTTGAGCTGCCTTCATGCCCATCACTCAACCACAACCTCTCCCTCAAGCCAGGCTAATCAGGAGGGAGCTTCCACTTTGAATGACATTAAGTCCACACATTGGCTCTATGGCTTCATTACTATAGGAATAAATGGATGGTATTAGAACACTGCTGCAGACAAGACAAACAACGTGATGTCTATCCATAGGATTTATAATGTCTCTAGCCAAGCAATGTTGTTTACTACTGTTAACAAACTAAATAAACAATGAGTCGGATATCAACTACTGAGTGTGCTTCATAGCGCGGGCGTTAGCACTGCGGAGGCACCTGTGTTATGTCACATTGGATGAGGCTCAATACACAATTACCACAAACTGATTCCATTGTGTTGTCGGGTATGAGCCACAGTGAACCGCACTCGGAGCATTTTGTGTGTGCAAACGAAACGATTGAATTGATCTTACTAATCTTTTAGGCAATTCATGGAGGCTTAACGACATCAACTGGTCCACTTCAACACTCACTGTGTACAAAAGATTGAACAATTTCTAACGGGAGGGGGGGTTTGATTTGCCCCCCCCCCTAAGGCCCAGCGGTTCTGAGCCTCCTTGTTCTGTTGTAGTCTCCATCAGCATCAGAGGGCAAACCGGCTGCTTTTGGGTTGGATTTGGCTGTTATTTGGGATTCAGAAGCGCCACATTGGGTTGGTCTACTTGTCTGGTCCGTGGCCCCAGAGGCTAAAGGAATCCCATGCAATTCAATCTGTGCCTTTTCTAAAGCTGATCCATGATCCAAGCAACTGTGTGCATCTCATCTTCTGAGGAAGTGAACGTGAGCCGGTGTCCACGTGCGATGTCTTGACACCAACGTCTCTCTCTATGTGATGGTCAATGGTTATGGCTGCTTTTATAGAGCGCTTTTATCCTAAGCCATTTACAAGTCATGCCTCTTGGATCCCCCACAGCTGGGGATGGAACCTTCCGGCCGCTCTTCCTCCTGAGCTCTACTGCCTCCTATGTCCCCACATTTTACACATTGGATTAATCGCCAATTCTATGTTCATCGAGGATACCGTTTGGGGACAAACTAAGACAAATTCAATATGTTAATTAATAGAGTTAGAAGAATAGAGTTAGAAGAATAGTTAGAATATGATGCTTTGTTTGATTGATTGATTGACAGGTTAATCTTTGATATAAAATAACCCACTGGGAAACAAATCAATGACTGTAGGCCCGGCAGCTGAAGCAGGTGATCTCCGTCTGAGGGCTGTCCATCTGACTCACCGACCACTCCACCTGATTGACTCACGAACCACTCCCCATCCACCTGACAGAGGGACGTTGTGCCCCCCGCTTGCTGTTCGGTGGCGATGACGCTGAAGTTATGCTACTGCTAGTTATGTCGTTCTCTGTGGCCTTTCGCTGCCGAGTGACGCGTTCCCTCGAAGGGCCTCCCTGACTCTCAAGACACACACACATACGGAATACATTAGCTCTTCTCTCTCTCTCTCTGAACCACACATGTACTGTAGGTTGTTGGAGTGTGAGGAACGAAAACCCAAAACAAAGACACGGGAGCGTAGGTCTTCTCCAACAACTGTTGAACGATTGAATATTGATGTCAGGCAAAAGGCAGGAAAGCGAGGTCAGCAGGTCTCTCAGGTGAGAGAAATCGCTTCTGCCAAACGCCAAGCATGTTTCTGCTCTCCGGGTACACAGAGCACTACACCGCATGAACGATCGCTACAAACCATTATGGTGGAGCTTAAATGTGGACTGTGGAGGATTTGGACTCGGATGCTATCGATGGTGCTGATGAAACCCACGGCAACCATTTAGTCAGACTGACTCAAACTGACTGAGAGACGAGGTCATTCCATATTATGTCCAAAAGTCTTTAGACCTTGTATAGAGACTTGTTGGACCGCAAACTCTCTGTGTCGACACAAGCCAATAATAGCGGATTTAAGACTCGGCACCCTCTGTCCCCCACCAATCGTGTACGACTTAACATCTGGCCTCACACCAAAGCCTGAATGTTATCAAAGTCCCCACCAGCCACTTATCAACACACCCTTCAATTTGACACCGCAGGGAGAGGGAGGAGGAGGAGGAGGAGGAGGAGGATGGAGTATAGACGGAGCAGGAGGAAGAGGGCTCATTTATTACGCGGGCCCCTTGTTTTTAGCACTCTTGTTGCCTTGTTGAGTGTGAATAAAGGTTGTTTTGCTCCTCTTAACACATTAGCATTTAAATAGCATTATATCTGTGCCGAGTTCCCCCCGACAGCCTCCACTCTCTCCGCTGCTGTGGCCCGAGCCGGCAGTCGAAAAAAACAAAGTAAAAAGATACTTAAAAAGTGCAAGAGAGGACCGTAGGTCAAAGACACATGACCTTGAGTCCAGAGGGGGGGAATAGAGTTGTGGCTTCAACCACAGCACCATTTGAAAATAGTTGTATTTTTGTATGCAGCACTAGGTGAACATTATTTCACCTTCATAATTCATTCAGAGTCACCAGAATCCACGGGGAAATACAATCTGCCAAACAACTTCACATGCTCACGCTTGTTCTACAACTCTGATCAAAGCCACAGTGCCACAGCATCTCATACATCTCAAGGGGAGCGAGGGCGGGGACAGGGAGCCATGCCCATGATTTCTTCCAAGAAAACATATGAAATCTCACAGGTAATAAATCAGATTTTCTGTAATAAAAAGCCAATCACAAAGAGACCAACCTTGTTGATTGTTGGTTGTCATGGTGTTAAGGCACTCAATTTCCCCAAACCACTCTGTCTTTTCACGGAAAGATGCCCTAAGCCCTAACCAAGGTAAGGTAAGGTCATTATCTTCAATTATCCGCCATGGGAAATTTGTATGGCAGCCGGCAGTAATCCAATCATCATCCACAATCAACACACACACACACCAATCAACACACACACACGTTACAGCACAACACATAGAATGACATGACAGCAAGGACACATGAGTTGCTAAATCTGTTCGGCAGATTTTTAATCTGCGACCAGATGGAAGCAACCTGAGCTCACTGATCAAGGGGAACCGACTCTGAACCGAACCGCAAGTACGCAAGGAGAGCCGGAAGTGTGCTTCAAAAAGGTCCTTCAGATGATAGCCGGCCATCTAGAATGATGCAGTGATGATAAAACATTCAGCATCATCAATATAATGTTTCTCTTTTCAAAAAGTCTATCCCCTTTATATCAATATTTAAAAAAAGCATTTCTCCATTGCAGAGTAGGGAGGTTCAGGAGGTTTTTACAAACATCCCCCGTTGGCTTAAACTCAGTAGTCAGTACTCAGTCCTAAAGAGAAACAGACATAAGAATATAATCTGGCACATCGTCCATTAGTCTATATCTATTTTAAACAAATACATCCATGGTTAATAGTCTTTATCTATTTAAAAAAATACATCCATGGTTATTAGTCTATTTCTAATTAAAATACATACAGTACATCCATGGTTAATAGTCTATATCTATTTAAAACAAATACATCCATGGTTAATAGTCTATATCTAATTAAAACAAATACATCCATGGTTATTAGTCTATATCTAATTAAAACACATACTGTACATCCATGGTTATTAGTCTATTTCTAATTAAAACACATACTGTACATCCATGGTTATTAGTCTATTTCTAATTAAAACACATACTGTACATCCATGGTTATCAGTCTATTTCTAATTAAAACACATACAGTACATCCATGGTTATTAGTCTATATTTAAAACGCATACATCCATGGTTATTTGTCTATATCTAATTAAAACACATACTGTACATCCATGCCAATGAGTCAATAATCAAATAGAAACCCTATTGGGAGTAATGGATCCATTGTACTTGTTGGATCTGGCAAATACAAATCTGGAATCTTGAATCTAGTCAACTAAATGACTGGAAATTGCGCACATCCCTATTGCAGAGATCAATGTAATTAACCGTTGGACTCTAATTCAGCAGGAATAATATAATATAATAATAATATATATAATAATATATCATATATAATAATATATAATAATAATATATATAGGAATAAACAAAGGTATATCAACGGCAAAGGCAAACAACAAATGTTTGCCGAGTGCCAGGGGTCCTTCTAGAAGCAGTAAACAACAGGAGGGATTTATTAAATGACGGTCAACCAAAAGAGCTTAGTTTGGCTAATCAAGGCCCACTATCAAACACCAGAGCCCTTTAGCCAACAACAACAACAACAACAACAACCAATCCATAGGATGGCAGCAAGGCTATCCGTCTTCCAAAGGTTACATTTTGGCCTTTTTTGGGCAAATCAAACCAAGCAAACAGGGCTCTTGTCCTTAACCGTTTGGGGGGGGGGGGGGGGGGTGGACAAATGGGGGCAGCCGCCTGGCCTATTAGATTGGACGGAAGCCAATCAACACACACACACACACACACACACACACACACACACCACACACACACCACACACACACACACACACACACACACACACACACACACACACACACACACACACACATTGATGAGGCAGCCGGTTAGCCAGATAAGCATAAGGCCTTGGCTCAGGAGTCTCGGTATATCATGCTTATTCGGTCACCCAAAGTGACATCATGGATCATTTGTGCATGCATTGTAAGTGTGTGTGTGTGTGTGTGTGTGTGTGTGTGTGTGTGTGTGTGTGTGTGTGTGTGTGTGTTCCAAATCTCACTGAAATGGACGGGTTGCCTGCATAGGAAAATATCAGTTCTGTATGACAGTGATGGGCGACAGGGGTATGAGCGCCCCTAAGAGACGCCCGGCACCCCAAAGAAAACCATTAGGGATTCTTCAGTCAGGCAACATTGAGTTTACCCATAATAAAACACAAAGTTATGACTATGATGAGTTATGAGTTATGAATTTCCTAGTAATAACCTAGGACGTACTTTTTGAAACATCTATCAGCCTTTGTGCCTCTTGTTCTCTGTTCAGAAGAGAAATTAAAACATTTCTTGGGATCCAAAACACCACGCCACTGTTCACATCACATGGTAGGGGTCAGTTCAGAGGCCATGGGAGGTGTTTAAGGGTGGGGTCCAGTACAGGTGAGGGTACCACGGCTGTGTAACTGTAACTGTGGCTGTGTAAGGACATGGAACTAAGGTCTATATATCGTGACATGGTTCTGAAAGCTGTGGCTTACGATGCATCATTTTCGGACGGAGGAATACCAGATCGGACGCCAGGTACATATCAGGTACCCGGCTTCTCCATGTCCGCGGTGTCTCTTGAGGAAATACCCCAACCCCAGTAGGAGTATGGCGCTGTACGAGATGGCTGCCGTGTCGCGAGCTCCCGCACGACGACGCAGTTTCTTGGGCACGATTACACGCAAGCGTCGCCGGAGGAAGCGAGGGACGCGAGCCGGCGTGTCAGGCTGAGACGTCGATCCGATCGCCCCCCACTACCCACCATTCTACTGGCTAATGTACAGTCTCTGGACAATAAGTTAAGCGAACTACAGGCTCGTATTCAATTCCACCGGGAAACTAAGGACAACTGTATCATCTGCCTTACGGAGACATGGATGTCGGAGGGGGTAACCGACGCAGCTATCGAGCCGACGGGATTTTCCGTACACCGGGCGGACAGAACAAAGGCTCTCTCCGGTAAAGATCGCGGAGGGGGGTATGTCTCATGATAAACAGATCTTGGTGCAACCAAAGTCATGTACATCCCCTCAAGTCTTTCTGTTCCCCGGACCTGGAGTACCTGATGCTTATGTGCCGTCCACACTGGCTACCTCGGGAGTTTACAGCGGTAACCGTGACCGCTGTTTACATTCCCCCACAAGCCAACACGGACACAGCGCTGAAGGAACTGTACGGGGCTATCAGCGAACAGGAGTCGGCACACCCCGAGGCTGCTCTCATCGTGGCGGGGGACTTCAACAAGGCGAACCTGAAGAAGGTTCTCCCGAAGTTCTACCAACACATAAAGAGCAACACACGGGGCGAGCGGATCCTCGACCACTGCTACACTCCCTTCCGTGATGGCTACAAGGCCCTCCTCCGCCCACCGTTCGGCAAATCAGATCACCGCTCTATCCAGCTACTCCCCGCCTATAGGCAGAGACTGAAGCAGCAACCGATCGCTGTGAGGGAGGTCCAATGCTGGTCGGACCAATCAGACTCTACGCTGCAGGATTGTTTTGATCACGCCGACTGGCACATGTTCCGCGTTGCCTCGGACAATAACATCAACGAGTACGCGTCGTCGGTCACCGGGTTCATCAAGAAGTGCATAGATGACGTTGTTCCGACCAAATCGGTTCGGATATATCCCAACCAGAAACCGTGGATTAACGGCGATGTTCGCGCTGCCCTACATGCGCGTAACGCCGCCTTTGGTTCCGGGAATATGGAGGAATATACGAGAGCCCGTTACGACCTCCGTAAGACCATCGTCACTGCCAAGCGGGAGTATAAGGACAGAGTGGAGGAGAAATTCAAGAACCACGATGCGAGGGGTATGTGGCAGGGGCTGCAGACGATAACGAACTTCAGAGGGAGAACCAGTTGTGTAGAGAACTCCTCTACCTCCCTCCCAGGAGAGCTAAATACATTTTTTGCTCGGTTCGACGTAAACGGCAGCCCGCCGAAGCCAGCACCGACTGAGGAGACCAGCCAGCTGCGCATCTCGGAGGCGGATGTGCGCCGCACCTTCAAGCGGCTGAACATCCGTAAGGCGGCAGGCCCCGACGACATCCCGGGCCGCGTCCTCAGAGCATGCGCAGACCAGTTGGCAGGAGTCTTTGCAGACATCTTCAACCTCTCCCTGTCCCAGGCTGTTGTCCCCGCGGTCTTCAAGATATCCACCATCGTGCCTGTCCCTAAACAAACCAAGGTAACATGCCTGAATGACTATAGACCTGTGGCCCTCACCTCGATCGTTAGCAAATGCTTCAAGAGGTTGGTCAAGGACTTTATTTGCTCCGTGTTACCTACCACGCTGGACCCATGGCAATTTGCATATCGTCAAAATAGATCCACGGACGACGCAATTGCCATGGCCCTCCACACTGCCCTTTCCCACCTGGAGGGAAAGAACTGTTATGTGCGAATGCTGTTTGTGGACTACAGCTCAGCATTCAACACAATAGTTCCTGCCAAGCTCGACACCAAGCTGAGAGGTCTAGGCGTACCCCCATCCATGTGCAGCTGGATACTGGACCTCCTGTCGGACCGCCGCCAGGTGGTGAGGATGGGCAGCACCACATCAGAGCCACTGACCCTCAACACGGGAGCCCCCCAGGGATGCGTGCTGAGCCCTCTCCTCTACTCCCTCTACACCCACGACTGCATGGCTATGCACAGCTCCAACGTCATCGTCAAGTTTGCTGACGACACGACAGTGATGGGCCTGATCGCCGGCGACGACGAGACAGCCTACAGGGAGGAGGTCGGATCGCTGGAGCAGTGGTGCCAGGAGAACAGCCTCGCCCTCAACGTCAAGAAGACCAAGGAGCTGATCGTGGACTTCAGGAGGCAGAGGGGAGAGCACAGCCCTATCTCCATCGACGGCGTTGCAGTAGAGAGGGTCAGCAGCTTCAAGTTCCTCGGCGTGCACATCTCCGAGGACCTCACATGGTCCACGCACACCACACATGTGGTGAAAAGGGCCCAACAACGCCTGTATTTTCTCAGGCGTCTGAAGAAATTCAGCATGGGCCCCCGCATCCTGAGAACATTCTACAACGGCACCATCGAGAGTGTTCTTACAGGGTGTATCACCGCCTGGTACGGGAACTGCACTGCACTCGAGCGCAGAGCGCTTCAAAGGGTGGTGCGGACGGCCCAGTATATCGTTGGAGGTGAGCTCCCCTCCCTCCTGGACATTTACAACCAGCGGTGCGTGGCCAAGGCCAAACAAATTATAAAAGACATTGCCCACCCCAGCCACGAACTGTACTCACTATTACCGTCAGGCAGGCGATACCGCAGTATCAAGTGTCGTACAAATAGGCTTAGAGATAGCTTCCACAGTCAGGCCATCAGGCTGCTGAACAAGGGCGTATAACATATAACAATGTATATTTTATTACATTGATTTGTATATACATATTGCTCTTTTCTGTGCTGATTTTTGCATTTTATAAATTGCATTTTTTATTTTAATTTTATATTCTTTATTCTATTTTTATTCTATTTTTATCTATTTTATCTTTTTTATCTTATTTTATAACTGCTGTCTGTCGTCGGGTATTGCACACAAGATTTTCACATCACTGCTTTATACTAAACTGTAAACTGTGAAGTGACAATAAGCTTGACTTGACTTGACTTGACTTGACGATCCTTTAGACCCTGGCTGTGAGGGCTGGGATAAGTACAGACCTAACACCACCACCACCACCACCACCGCCACCACCGCCACCACCACCACCGCCACCACCGCCACCACCGCCACCACCAGACGCCACCGCCACCACCACCGCCACCGCCACCACCAGACGCCACCACCACCGCCGCCACCACCGCCGCCACCACCACCGCCACCACCACCACCACCAGACGCCACCACCACCGCCACCACCACCAGACGCCACCACCACCTCCACCACCACCAGACGCCACGGGAGAGAGAGAGAGAGAGAGAGAGAGAGAGAGAGAGAGAGAGAGAGAGAGAGAGAGAGAGAGAGAGAGAGAGAGGACAAAACACACACACACACACACACACACAAGGAGACTTAAGGAATGCCTTAAGAGCCGGTCAGCCGACCGGCGGGTCAGTAGCAGTTGATTAGTCGAGTCGGAGAACTGGCTCGGGGGCGATAAGCGAACGCCCCGGAGAGATTTGAACCCAACAGTTCAGGTATGTGGCAGCGCTGTGGTGTCACAGGTGTGTGGCTGCCTTGCATTACGGAACCCTCAGCAGCGACCATGATGGATCGTTTGCTTCCCTTTGAGTCAACACAAAGTGCTTTGTTTGTCAGCCGCGTGGCTCCCCGGAAAGCACCGCTGGAGCCGTTAACAAACCACCACGGTGGTTATCCCAGCTCCAATTCCCCTTTAAACCATCACTCTATGTCAAAGCAAGCCACCCGTGCCACGCCCTAATGCTTATCGCAGAGACTTAAGTACATTTTTTACTTTTGACATTTAACTGTTACATGTGTCCATCATTTTGAACAGCCTCCACCTTTTGTACCCCCCCCCCCCCTGTCACTAAGCAACACCCGACAGGCCTTCCACCCGGAGGAGAGGAAATCTGGATGGTACGGGAAGGAAGGAAGCCAGGGTGGACACAGGACACGCAATTAACCCCATCCATCCTGGATTATCGCCACGTCAGCAGCTTCAAGTTCCTCGGCGTGCACATCTCCGAGGACCTCACATGGTCCACGCACACCACACACGTGGTGAAAAGGGCCCAACAACGCCTGTATTTTCTCAGGCGTCTGAAGAAATTCAGCATGGGCCCCCGCATCCTGAGAACATTCTACAACGGCACCATCGAGAGTGTTCTTACAGGGTGTATCACCGCCTGGTACGGGAACTGCATGGCACTCGAGCGCAGAGCGCTTCAAAGGGTGGTGCGGACGGCCCAGTATATCATTGGAGGTGAGCTCCCCTCCCTCCTGGACATTTACAACCAGCGGTGCGTGGCCAAGGCCAAACGAATTATAAAAGACATTGCCCACCCCAGCCACGAACTGTACTCACTGTTACCGTCAGGCAGGCGATACCGCAGTATCAAGTGTCGTACAAATAGGCTTAGAGATAGCTTCCACAGTCAGGCCATCAGGCTGCTGAACAAGGGCGTATAACATATAACAATGTATATTTTATTACATTGATTTATATATATATATTGCTCTTTTCTGTGCTGATTTTTGCATTTTATAAATTGCATTTTTTATTTTTACTATTATATTCTTTATTCTATTTTTTATTCTATTTTTATTTTATCTTATTTTATAACTGCTGTCTGTCGTCGGGTATTGCACACAAGATTTTCACATCACTGCTTTATACTAAACTGTAAACTGTGAAGTGACAATAAACTTGACTTGACTTGACTTGACTTGAAGGAGACGATCTGCAGTCGGGATATCGAGCTGTTGGCGGTGAGTCTCCGACCTTATTACATGCCAAGGGAGTTCTCGCACGCCATCTTTGTCTGTGTTTACATCCCGCCACGGGCGCATGGGGAGACGGCGTGTGACGTCATCCACTCCACTACCGCGAGACTTCAGACACAACACCCTGAAGCCTTCATGGCTATCTCTGGAGACTTCAATCATGTCACACTGGACTCTACTCTCCCTGCTTTTCATCAGTTTGTGGATTGCCCCACCAGGAAAAACAGGACAATAGACCTCCTATATGCCAACGTGAGGGAAGCTTATAGTGCCAGCCCTCTGCCACCTTTAGGCAAGTCTGATCACAACCTGGTCCTCCTTCAGCCCAGATACAAGCCAGCTGTACAAAGACAACTCTCAACGACACGCTCCTTCAGGAAATGGTCTCCTGAGGCAGAGGAAGCTCTGAGAGATTGCTTTGAGACCACTGACTGGAGTGTGCTGCAAGAGTCACATGGAGATGACATTGAGGGTGTCACTCACTGCACCACCAGAAGAAGCTAAACAGCGTTCGATTCTCCTGAGTGTGTGCGGGGCAAGGACCTACAAACTGATACGTAACTTATCCACGCCAAGGAAACCGGGGGAAATTCCATATGCTGACCTGGTCAAGCTCGTCGGGAACCACCACAACCCAAGGCCTTCGGTAATTGTACAGCGTTTCAAATTCCACAGCCATTTTAGGAAGTCAGGTCAGTCTGTAGCGAACTTTGTTGCAGAATTAAGGCAGTTTTCAGAACACTGTGAGTTTGGGGCAGTCTTAGATGACATGCTCCGCGACAGATTAGTGTGCGGCATTAATAATGACGCCATTCAGCGCCGTTTGCTGGGGGAAACTCCACCATTGACATTCAAAAAGGCACTTGAAACTTCTCAAGGAATGGAGATGGCGGCAAATCATGCAAAGGACATTCAAAAGGGTCAGCTAGGATCTCAATCTGTGGCTGTGCACCATGTACATAGAGAGGCTGTACAATCAGCAAGGAGTGTTGAATGTTTTAGGTGTGGAGGGGCACACTACGCAAATAATTGCACATTTCTAGAAGCTGTTTGCCATACCTGTAATAACAAGGGGCACCTATCGAAAAAGTGCAGGAGTGCTAAAAATAAGCCTAAAAATGAGAAATGGAGAGGCCAGAAAAATCCAGCACCCACACATTACCTTGATGAAGATGAAGGAGATGCAGCCTGTGCGTTCAACATGTTTGCTGTGGATACCAACGAAGAACCACCTATGCCCTACTATGCCACCCTGACTGTGGAAGGAAAGGACATAAAGTTTGAAATTGATTCGGGGGCTACAGCATCGGTCATCAGTGAGGAGACCTACAGGAAGACATGGGGACACAAGCCACCTCCTGTTAAGCCATCAACCCTCAGACTTAGGACATATACAGGTCAGGCTATACCTCATCTGGGGGTGTTAAATGCAAACATTTCAGCTGCAGGTCAGAGGGCTCAAGGCAGATTTGTAATAGCCAAGGGTGGGGGCCCTAGTTTATTGGGTCGTGACTGGCTTCGTAAAATTAAGCTGAATTGGCATGATATCAAGTATGCTAACACTACAGAAGACATTCTGCAGCGCTACAGTGATGTGTTCAGGGAAGAACTAGGCACACTTAAGGGCATGACTGTGAAGCTCCATGTTGACCCTGAGGCAGTGCCACGTTTCTTCAAGCCCAGAGTGGTGCCCTATGCCATGAAGAGCAAAGTGGAGGAAGAGCTGGAGCGGTTGCAGGAGCTGGGCATCGTGGAACCTGTTCAGTTTTCAAGGTGGGCAGCACCCATCGTGCCTGTTCTGAAGCCAGATGGAACCGTACGGATTTGTGGAGACTACAAGTTGACCGTGAACCAGGTCTCAAAGCTAGAAGAGTATCCGTTGCCACGGGTGGATGACCTGTTTGCGACGCTGGCGGGAGGTAAGCTGTTCACGAAGCTTGATATGAGCCACGCTTACCAGCAGTTACTTTTAGATGAGGATTCGAAACAATATGTCACTGTAAATACACACAAAGGATTATTCAAGTACAACCGACTAGTGTTCGGAGTGGCGTCCAGCCCTGCCATTTTCCAAAGGACAATGGACACACTTTTGCAAGGCATTCCACAGGTAGCTGTGTACTTGGATGATATACTAATCACAGGGCCGACTGAGGCTAGGCACCTTGAAAACCTAGAGCAGGTGCTAAAGAGACTCTCAGAGGCAGGGCTACGCCTGAAACGTGAGAAGTGTGTGTTCATGGCAGAAAAAGTGACTTATCTGGGGCATATGATCACTGCAGAGGGGCTCCATCCATTAGAGGACAAAGTGCGGGCTATTAAGGAAGCTCCAAGCCCTAAGAACGTCACAGAACTCCGCTCATTCCTGGGTATGGTTAATTACTACGGGAAATTCCTGCAGGATCTCTCAAAAGTGTTATCTCCATTGTACAAGCTGCTGCACAATGAGACAAAGTGGCAGTGGTGCGCGGAGCAGGAGAAAGCATTTAAAGAAGTGAAAGAACTCCTACATTCAGCAAAGCTGCTGGTGCACTATGATCCAGAAAAAGAGATGGTGCTCTCATGTGATGCCTCCCCCTATGGTGTGGGGGCAGTCCTCTCCCATGTCATGGAAGATGGATCCGAGAGACCAGTGGGATTTGCCTCAAGGACGCTGACGGCTGCAGAGAAAGGTTACTCACAGTTAGACAAAGAGGGGCTAGCTGTGGTTTTTGCAGTAAAGCGTTTTCATCAGTATATATATGGCCGTGTGTTCAAGATCTACACCGACCATAAACCACTGATGAGCCTTTTCAGTGAGACGCGCTGTATTCCTCCGCTAGCGTCAGCAAGAATCCAACGGTGGGCACTCATCTTGTCAGCCTACCAGTACACCATTCAGTACAGAGCAGGGAGGGACAACGCAAATGCTGATGCATTGAGTCGCCTGCCATTGCTGGAGATGCCTGCCTCTACCTTTGTGCCGCCAGAGACTGTGTTTGCATTGGAACAGTTGTCACAGACACCTGTAAAGGCAGCCCAAGTCAAGCAGTGGACAGAGAGAGACCCAGTGCTGTCCAAAGTTAAGATGTACCTGCTACAGGGCTGGCCCAGTGTGGTTGTCAGTGAGGAACTGAAACCGTACACCAAACGCAAGACAGAACTCAGCCTACAGGATGGCTGCATTTTCTGGGGTGCAAGGGTAGTCGTCCCTCCCCCAGGTCGCTCACAGATTGTGGAAGAGATACATGAGACCCATCCAGGTGTGTCGCGAATGAAGAGCCTGGCAAGGTCCTATGTCTGGTGGCCCAAGATGGATTTAGATCTGGAGAACAAGGTGAGAGCATGCACACAATGCCAGTCTAATCAGCACATGTCACCACCAGCCCCATTGCATCCATGGGAGTGGCCAGACCACCCCTGGTCTAGACTACATCTGGACTTTGCTGGTCCGTTCATGGGGGAGATGTTTCTCATAATGGTGGATGCCCACTCGAAGTGGATAGAATCACACATCATGAGCAACATAACAGCACCCACAACCATAGACCAGCTCAGACAAGTTTTTGCAATCCATGGGTTGCCTGACAGTGTAGTTACGGATAATGGTCCAACTTTCACCAGTGAGTTGTTTGGTGAGTTTATGAAACAGAATGGAATTAGGCATGTTCGTACTGCTCCTTTCCACCCAGCCTCGAATGGATTGGCAGAGCGAGCTGTCCAGACGGTGAAGGAGGGTCTGAAGCGAATGAAAGGTGACTCTCTAAAAACCAGGCTTTCCCGTTTCCTTTTTAAATACCGCCTGACTCCACAGACCACCACTGGACGTTCTCCAGCAGAGATGTTGATGGGGCGTAGGCCTAAGTCAAAGCTGGACCTGCTGCGTCCAGACATCAAGGCCATGGTGGTGAGAAAGCAGGAAAAGCAGAAGGAGGGACATGATCAACATGCACGAGAGAGATCGCTGAAACCGGGTAATATAATCTATATGAGAAATTTCAGCAATAACTATAATCAGAAATGGCTACCGGGTGTTATCCTGACGCAGAGGGGTCCTCTCTCATATGTTGTTGAACTAACTGATGGACGAGTGTTTCGCAGACATCAAGACCACATCCGCTTGCGTCATGACACAGGCCCAGAGATCGTCAGTACCTCAGAGTTTCCCCTGGTGAGCCAGACTACTGTGGGAGTATCACCAGAGGAAAGGTCACCCGGGGAAGAGTCTGCACCCCTGGTAGAGGAGGAACAGTTGACTATGGACCCACAGACACCTCCTGTGGACCTGGCACCTGAACCACCCAAAACACCTACACCAGCAGTTCCATCTACAGCACCGGAGATCGTACGCAGGTCACAGCGTGTTCGAAGACCTCCTGACAGACTGATTCTTAGTTAGTCACTTTAAGTGCTAAATTGAAGTAAATTGAATGTGTAGGTGCACATGTGTATAAAAGAAAATGACAAGTTTATTTGTATTCATGGAATGTTGAAATTTAGTGGGGGAGCAGTGTTGTAATGTATATGATATCTGTTTTGTGTTACACCACTAGGGGAGCTCTAGTATAAAAGACCACCAGTATTGCACTTCTGCTGCTTCCGTATTGACAAGTGAACTCTGTACATGCTACCAGCTTTTCGATATAAAACAACCAAGTCTATACTGCACTCTTTTGTGGTCCGTATCATTGCTCAAGTTACTACACTGACTACCTCAACTTTTGCATGGACGTTGTTGTTCCTATGAGAACTGTACGCTGCTTTCCGAACAATAAGCCCTGGATCACCAGCGATGTCAAGGGCCTTCTCAACCAGAAAAAGAGGGCATTCAGAGATGGTGACCGGGCTGAGCTGAAGCGCGTTCAGGGGGAACTCGAGGTTCGGCTGAGAGAGGCAAAGGAGTCATACAGAAGGAAGGTGGAGCAGAAGTTGCAAGAGAACAACATGAGGGAGGTCTGGGATGGCATGAAAACCATCACAGGCTGTAAGAGGAAAAACAGCAGTGCAGCAGATGGGGATGTGGTGAGAGCCAACCAGCTCAACCACTTTTACAACAGATTTGACAGCCCTGTCGTTGTCACCTCCACACCTCCCCCATCTAGTGCTGCTGTCTGCCTCACCCCCTCAACCTCATCTTCTCCATCTTGCCCAGTTCTCACCTCACTACCTGCTACAGATTCACCCATCCCCCAGGCAGCCACCACAGACACAGCCCCCCCCCCCACCCATCATCACTGCAGATCAAGTCAGAGGAGAGCTGAGGAGGCTTCGCCCCGGCAAGGCAGTCGGGCCGGACAAGGTGTGCCCGAGAATGCTCAAAGCCTGTGCTGCCCAGCTGGGGGAACCCCTCCAACACATCTTTAACTTGAGCTTGCACGTGGGAAGGGTCCCTCTATTATGGAAGACATCATGCCTCATCCCAGTTCCCAAGAAGGCACACCCCAGTGAGCTTAATGACTTCAGACCAGTTGCCCTAACATCACACATCTCAAAGACTCTAGAGCGCCTGCTGCTGAAGATTCTGAGACCCCAGGTCTGCCACGCACTGGATCCCCTGCAGTTTGCTTACCAGGAGAAGGTGGGGGTGGATGATGCTGTCCTCTATCTGTCACACAGGGCTTACTCTCACTTGGACAAAGGGAGCGGTGCTGTGAGGATCATGTTTTTTGATTTCTCCAGTGCCTTCAACACCATCCAGCCCCTCCTACTGAGAGACAAGCTGACAGAGATGGGGGTAGACTCACACCTGGTGACCTGGATCAAAGACTATCTTACGGAGAGGCCCCAGTATGTCAGGTTGACAGGCTGCTCCTCTGAGACTGTGATCAGCAGCACTGGTGCGCCACAGGGGACTGTGCTCTCTCCTGTCTTGTTCACCCTGTATACCTCTGATTTTAAGTACAATTCTGAGTCATGCCACATGCAGAAGTTTTCGGATGACACTGCAATTGTGGGGTATATTGGGAATGGACAGGAGGGGGAGTACAGGAGCCTGATAGAGGACTTTGTAGGGTGGTGCGGGTCAAACCACCTACAGCTGAACACCTCCAAGACCAAAGAGATGGTGGTAGACTTTCGGAGGTCCAGGCCCCACATGCAACCAGTCTCCATCAAGGGAGTTGAGGTGGAGGTGGTCAGCACCTATAAATACCTGGGGCTGCAGCTGGACAATAAACTGGACTGGTCAGCTAACACCGACACACTGTACAAGAAGGGGCAGAGTCGACTTTATTTCCTTAGGAGGCTGGGGTCCTTCAACATCTGCAGGAAACTGCTACTGATGTTTTACCAGTCTGTTGTTGCCAGTGTCCTCTTCTATGCTGTGGTGTGCTGGGGAGGCAGCATTAAGAAGAGGGATGCCACGCGGCTGGACAGGCTGGTGAGGAGAGCTGGCTCTGTGGTTGGCACAGAGCTGGATCACCTTATGGCAGTAGTAGAGAAAAGGACCCTTCGCAAACTGATGTCCATCATGGACAACGCACGTCATCCCCTACACAGCACGGTCATGAAGCAGAGGAGTGTGTTCAGTGGTAGACTACTATCGCAACAGTGCTCCACAGAGAGACTGAGGAAGTCGTTTGTTCCCCGGGCCATACGACTATTCAACTCTTCCCAGAGTGGACGGGGGGGAGACTGACTGACTTTTGGGCATGAGGCCTCCTGTTTTTGTTTACGCACACCTGTTCTGTGACCCCAAAACTACCTTTACTTGCACTTATTGTATTCTGTTTTTTATTGGTATTTATTACAACAGATATTAGTATAGTTTTTGTTTTGATGCAGTGTATTTTCCACTTCTTGTTTGTTGTAATTTATTGTAATTTTATAGTTCTGGTTGTGTTTTAGATAGGTCCCTTCGTTTTTAAGTTTTTATAACTGAATAAGTGTTTGTTTGCTATTGTATGAGCTGCTGGAAGACTGAATTTCCCTCGGGATCAATAAAGTATCTATCTATCTATCTATCTATCTGTCCCCCTGGTCCCTCCTCCTATGACCCCTCACCTGTCTGTCCCCCTGGTCCCTCCTCCTACGACCCCTCACCTGTCTGTCTCCCTGGTCCCTCCTCCTACGACCCCTCACCTGTCTGTCCCCTGGTCCCTCCTGATACGACCCCTCACCTGTCTGTCCCCTGGTCCCTCCTCCTACGACCCCTCACCTGTCTGTCCCCTGGTCCCTCCTCCTACGACCCCTCACCTGTCTGTCCCCCTGGTCCCTCCTCCTACGACCCCTCACCTGTCTTTCCCCCTGGTCCCTCCTCCTATGACCCCTCACCTGTCTGTCCCCCTGGTCCCTCCTCCTACAACCCCTCACTTGTCTGTCCCCCTGGTCCCTCCTCCTACGAACCCTCACCTGTCTATCCCCCTAGTCCCTCCTGATACGATCCCTCACCTGTCTGTCTCCCTGGTCCCTCCTACTACGACCCCTCACCTGTCTGTCCCCCTGCTCCTTCCTCCTATGACCCCTCACCTGTATGTCCCCCTGGTCCCTCCTCCTACGACCCCTCACCTGTCTGTCTCCCTGGTCCCTCCTCCTATGACCCCTCACCTGTCTGTCCCCTGGTACCTCCTCCTACGACCCCTCACCTGTCTGTCCCCCTGGTCCCTCCTCCTATGACCCCTCACCTGTCTGTCCCCCTGGTCCCTCCTCCTACGACCCCTCACTTGTCTGTCTCCCTGGTCCCTCCTCCTACAACCCCTCACCTGTCTGTCCCCCTGGTCCCTCCTCCTACGACCCCTCACCTGTGTGTCCCCTGGTCCCTCCTCCTACGACCCCTCACCTGTCTGTCCCCCTGGTCCCTCCTCCTATGACCCCCCACCTGTCTGTCCCCCTGGTCCCTCCTGATACAACCCCTCACCTGTCTGTCCCCCTGGTCCCTCCTCCTATGACCCCTCACCTGTCTGTCCCCCTGGTCCCCCTCCTCCGACCCCTCACCTGTGTGTCCCCCTGGTCCCTCCTCCTACGACCCCTCACCTGTCTGTCCCCCTGGTCCCTCCTCCTAGCAGCCCTCACCTGTCTGTCCCCCTGGTCCCTCCTCCTACGACCCCTCACCTGTCTGTCCCCCTGGCCCCTCCTCCTACGACCCCTCACCTGTCTGTCCCCTGGTCCCTCCTCCTATGACCCCTCACCTGTCTGACCCCCTGGTCCCTCCTCCTACGATCCCTCACCTGTCTGTCCCCCTGGTCCCTCCTCCTACGATCCCTCACCTGTCTGTCCCCCTGGTCCCTCCTCCTACGAACCCTCACCTGTCTATCCCCCTAGTCCCTCCTGATACGATCCCTCACCTGTCTGTCTCCCTGGTCCCTCCTCCTACGACCCCTCACCTGTCTGTCCCCTGGTCCCTCCTCCTATGACCCCTCACCTGTCTGTCCGCCTGGTCCCTCCTCCTACGACCCCTCACCTGTCTGTCTCCCTGGTCCCTCCTCCTATGACCCCTCACCTGTCTGTCCCCTGGTCCCTCCTCCTACGACCCCTCACCTGTCTGTCCCCCTGGTCCCTCCTCCTACGACCCCTCACCTGTCTGTCCCCCTGGCCCCTCCTCCTACGACCCCTCACCTGTCTGTCCCCTGGTCCCTTCTCCTATGACCCCTCACCTGTCTGACCCCCTGGTCCCTCCTCCTACGACCCTTCACCTGTCTGTCCCCCTGGTCCCTCCTCCTACGACCCCTCACCTGTCTGTCCCCCTGGTCCCTCCTCCTACGACCCCTCACCTGTGTGTCCCCCTGGCCCCTTCTCCTACGACCCCTCACCTGTCTGTCCCCCTGGTCCCTCCTCCTATGACCCCTCACCTGTCTGTCCCCCTGGTCCCTCCTCATACGACCCCTCACCTGTCTGTCCCCCTGGCCCCTTCTCCTACGACCCCTCACCTGTCTGTCCCCTGGTCCCTCCTCCTACGACCCCTCACCTGTCTGTCCCCCTGGTCCCTCCTCCTACGACCCCTCACCTGTCTGTCCCCCTGGTCCCTCCTCCTACAAGCCCTCACCTGTCTGTCCCCTGGTCCCTCCTCCTATGACCCCTCACCTGTCTGTCCCCCTGGTCCCTCCTCCTACGACCCCTCACCTGTCTGTCCCCCTGGCCCTTCTCCTACGACCCCTCACCTGTCTGTCCTCTGGTCCCTCCTCCTACGACCCCTCACCTGTCTGTCCCCCTGGTCCCTCCTCCTACGACCCCTCACCTGTCTGTCCCCCTGGTCCCTCCTCCTACAAGCCCTCACCTGTCTGTCCCCTGGTCCCTCCTCCTATGACCCCTCACCTGTCTGTCCCCTGGTCCCTCCTCCTACGACCCCTCACCTGTCTGTCCCCCTGGTCCCTCCTCCTACGACCCCTCACCTGTCTGTCCCCCTGGTCCCTCCTCCTACGACCCCTCACCTGTCTGTCCCCTGGTCCCTCCTCCTATGACTCCTCACATGTCTGTCCCCCTGGTCCCTCCTGATATGACCCCTCACCTGTCTGTCCCCCTGGTCCCTCCTCCTACGACCCCTCACCTGTCTGTCCCCCTGGTCCCTCCTCCTACGACCCCTCACCTGTCTGTCCCCCTGGTCCCTCCTCCTACGACCCCTCACCTGTCTGTCCCCTGGTCCCTCCTCCTATGACCCCTCACCTGTCTGTCCCCCTGGTCCCTCCTCCTACGACCCCTCACCTGTCTGTCCCCCTGGTCCCTCCTCCTACGACCCCTCACCTGTCTGTCCCCCTGGTCCCTCCTCCTACGACCCCTCACCTGTCTGTCCCCCTGGTCCCTCCTCCTACGACTCCTCACCTGTCTGTCCCCCTGGTCCCTCCTCCTACGACCCCTCACCTGTCTGTCCCCCTGGTCCCTCCTCCTACGACCCCTCACCTGTCTGTCCCCTGGTCCCTCCTGATACGACCCCTCACCTGTCTGTCCCCCTGGTCCCTCCTGATATGACCCCTCACCTGTCTGTCCCACTGGTCCCTCCTCCTACGACCCCTCACCTGTCTGTCCCCCTGGTCCCTCCTCCTACGACCCCTCACCTGTCTGTCCCCCTGGTCCCTCCTCCTACGACCCCTCACCTGTCTGTCCCCTGGTCCCTCCTGATAGACCCCTCACCTGTCTGTCCCCCTGGTCCCTCCTGATATGACCCCTCACCTGTCTGTCCCCCTGGTCCCTCCTCCTACGACCCCTCACCTGTCTGTCCCTCTGGTCCCTCCTGATACGACCCCTCACCTGTCTGTCCCCCTGGTCCCTCCTCCTATGACCCCTCACCTGTCTGTCCCCCTGGTCCCTCCTCCTACGACCCCTCACCTGTCTGTCCCCCTGGTCCCTCCTCCTACGACCCTTCACCTGTCTGTCCCCCTGGTCCCTCCTCCTATGACCCCTCACCTGTCTGTCCCCCTGATCCCTCCTCCTACGACCCCTCACCTGTCTGTTCCCCTGGTCCCTCCTCCTACGACCCCTCACCTGTCTGTCCCCCTGGTCCCTCCTCCTACGACCCCTCACCTGTCTGTCCCCTGGTCCCTCCTCCTACAACTCCTCACCTGTCTGTCCCCCAGGTCCCTCCTCCTACGACCCCTCACCTGTCTGTCCCCTGGTCCCTCCTGATACGACCCCTCACCTGTCTGTCCCCCTGGTCCCTCCTCCTACGACCCCTCACCTGTCTGTCCCCTGGTCCCTCCTGATACGACCCCTCACCTGTCTGTCCCCCTGGTCCCTTCTCCTACGACCCCTCACCTGTCTGTCCCCCTGGTCCCTCCTCCTACGACCCCTCACCTGTCTGTCCCCCTGGTCCCTCTTCCTACGACCCCTCACCTGTCTGTCCCCCTGGTCCCTCCTCCTACGACCCCTCACCACGGTCAATATTACTATTGCAACACTTCGAAAAAAGCCGCCCGGGAGAAAACACTGTGCTGGCCACTTAAGCTAATTACGCTTACCGTCAGATCTGCTCCGCTTCCAACCTTTCCCCGAAATGTGTTTCCGCAACACAGCGAAGACAGTGTAAATGAGTGTGTGTGTGTGTGTGTGTCAGCCTCACCCTGTGTAGCTGCGCTGGTAGAGCATGGCGGTAACACTGCTACGGTTTGAATCCCACTGGAGCCACGCTTGCTAGGCACGCAGGTGGTGGTGTTGTGGCCCATTATTATTGTACGATAATAAGGTAATTTCTTCTGTACGTCAGACGGTTTTGGATTAATTTAAATGTAAAACGCGTGTACGTGTCACAGAAGCCTGCAGGTAGTGCTGTGCAGTAAACCTCACTCCCCGACCCCTAAAAGACCTTCCAGCGAGAGGCTTTTTGGGTTTAAGCTTCCCTTGCAAGCACGCACACACAAAGGAGATCTCCATCTTCAAGCTTTCATAACTACCAAAAAGAAAGCTGGATGGAGGTGGTGGCGGTGGTGGTGGCGGTGGTGGTGGCGGCGGCAGTGGCGGCGGCGGCGGTGGCGGTGGTGGAGGGGGTGATGGGGGTGATGGCGGCGGTGGCGGCGGTGGCGGCGGTGGCGGCGGTGGTGGCGGCGGTGGTTGTGGTGGAGGTGGTGGCGGTGATGGTGTTTGGGGCGGTGGTGGTGTTGGTGAGGGTGGTGGTGGTGATGGTGTTTGGGGCGGTGGTGGTGGCGGTGGTGGAGTTTTTGGTGGTGGTGGCGGTGGTGGCGGTGGTGGTGGTGGTGGTGGAGTTGTTGGCGGTGGTGGCGGCGGTGGTGGAGTTGTTGGTGGTGGTGGTGGTGGTGGAGTTGTTGGCGGTGGTGGTGGTGGTAGCGGTGGTGGAGTTGTTGGCGGTGGTAGCGGTGGTGGAGTTGTTGGCGGTGGTGGCGGTGGTGGTGGTGGTGGAGTTGTTGGCGGTGGTGGCGGTGGTGGTGGCGGTGGTGGAGTTGTTGGCGGTGGTGGCGGTGGTGGCGGTGGTGGTGGTGTTTGGGGCGGTGGTGGTGGTGTTTGGGGCGGTGGTGGTGGCGGTGGTGGGAGGATGGTGTTGGTGGTGGTGGTTGGGGTGGTGGTAGTGGTGGGGGTGGGGGTGGTGGTGGCGGTGGTGGTGGTGGAGGTGGCAGTGGTGGAGTTGTTGGTGGTGGTGGCGGTGGTGGCGGTGGCGGTGGTGGTGGTGTTTGGGGCGGTAGTGGTGGTGTTTGGGGCGGTGGTGGTGGCGGTGGTGGGAGGATGGTGTTGGTGGTGGTGGTGGGAGGATGGTGTTGGTGGTGGTGGTGGTAGTGGTGGGGGTGGTGGTGGCGGTGGTGGTGGTGGAGGTGGAGGTGGCGGTGGTGGTGGGGGTGGTGGTGGCGGTGGTGGTGGTGGAGGTGGCGGTGGCGGTGGCGGCGGGGGTGGAGGAGAGAGGAGAGAGTTCAGTTCCAGCTACTTCCATGATGCAATGCGTTCGCTGGTAGGCAGGGCCACTGAGCACTGACCCCGTTTGACTCGCTCTGAGTCTTATTAATTGGGCCGAAAATGGACGGACGTTTGTGCCAGTGTTTTTCTTATGGTCTACTCCATTCTACTAATCGTACCGCTCTCACTTATTCTGGGGTTTTTATTCTCCAATTTCCCACAGAGCCACAGAGAGCATGTAGTGTACGCATAGCCGCTGTGTTGCAGGTCTGTATGCGGAATGCGTCCGCACTTTACGACTGGCGGTGAAGAAGAGCGTGAATCACTCGGCCCGTCATCTCTCTCCGCCGTGAAGCCTTACGCCCCAACACGGGCGGGTGAGCCGTTCCTTATCAAGGCCTGCCTGTTTTGGATGAATTATTGGCGGCAAAAACTAATGGCAAACACCGACATGGCTTCGATGTTGATGCCCAGGTGTCCCCCCTCTCTCCCTCTCTCTCTCCCTCTCTCCCTCTCTCCCTCTCTCCCTCTCTCCCTCTCTCTGAGTGAGTGGAAGAGAGAGAGAGAGAGAGAGAGAGAGAGAGAGAGAGAGAGAGAGAGAGAGAGAGAGAGAGAGAGAGAGAGAGAGAGAGAGAGAGAGTGAGAGAGAGAGAGAGAGAGAGAGAGAGAGAGAGAGAGAGCTCTCACTCATTGTACTCATTCAGTCTTCATGGCGTCCAAGTGATGAATCCCGATCACAGCGATGAAGACTCAGCCAGCAGCTGTTGTGTTGGTCAGTGGTCCACACGGTCATTCACAATAAGTACAGCTTCAACATCCTCATCCACAAACAAGACCCACAAACCTTTAGTCATTGACCCGCTGTGGGTGATTGAGAGTCATCTGCTACTACTGTGTGTGTGTGTGTGTGTGTGTGTGTAATGTAAGAGCCTTCAAAAGCTCCAATACGTACAGAACAGCGCTGCTAGGATCCTGACGAGAGTGCGCAAATACGAGCACATCACCCCCATTCTCAAATCACTGCACTGGCTTCCCATCTCCTCCCGGACAGAATTCAAAATCACCCTGTTAACACACCAGTGTATCCACGGAAATGCACCCCCCTACCTCAAGGAATTGATCGAACCACAAACCGCCACCCGCAGCCTCCGCTCGGGAAATACCAACAGGCTCAAGGAACGGCGCACCAACCTCCGCACTATGGGAGATCGAGCATTCTGTGCAGCTGCCCCCCGGCTGTGGAACTCACTCCCAGACCATCTCAGAGCTCCTCAACCCCTGAACACTTTTAAGAGAGCACTAAAAACCTACCATTTTAACAAAGCATTTGGTTAGCTTTTTAAGCCGGTTTTAATAACCCTGCCTCTCCTTTTTTTTAAAACGTGTTTTTTAAACTTGTTTTTTAACCTGTGATTCCTGCAAATGGTTTTCTTTATCTTTTTATTTTTTATTTTTTATTATGTACTGTAGCACTTTGTGCAATACAAATGAAATTTATTATTATTATTATTAATGTGTATGTGTGTCTGTCGTTGGAAGCTGAGCCCGCAACACATGACCCCGAAACTGTCATAGCCGATCTGCTATTCTCTTGTCTCTGACAAAAAGTCCCATCTTCACACACACACACACACACACACACACACACACTTACAATGCATGCACAAATTATCCATGATGTCACTTTAAGTGACCGAATAAGCATGATATACCGAGACTCCTGAGCCAAGGCCTTATGCTTATCTGGCTAACCGGCTGCCTCATCAATGTGTGTGTGTGTGTGTGTGTGTGTGTGTGTGTGTGTGTGTGTGTTGATTGGCTTCCGTCCAATCTAATAGGCCAGACGGCTGCCCCCATTTGTCCACCCCCCCCCCCCCCAAACGGTTAAGGACAAGAGCCCTGTTTGCTTGGTTTGATTTGCCCAAAAAAGGCCAAAATGTAACCTTTGGAAGACGGATAGCCTTGCTGCCATCCTATGGATTGGTTGTTGTTGTTGTTGTTGTTGGCTAAAGGGCTCTGGTGTGTGATAGTGGGCCTTGATTAGCCAAACTAAGCTCTTTTGGTTGACCGTCATTTAATAAATCCCTCCTGTTGTTTACTGCTTCTAGAAGGACCCCTGGCACTCGGCAAACATTTGTTGTTTGCCTTTGCCGTTGATATACCTTTGTTTATTCCTATATATATTATTATTATATATTATTATATATTATATATTATTATATTATTATTATATTATATTATTCCTGCTGAATTAGAGTCCAACGGTTAATTACATTGATCTCTGCAATAGGGATGTGCGCAATTTTCAGTCATTTAGTTGACTAGATTCAAGATTCAAGATTTGTATTTGCCAGATACAACAAGTACAATGGATCCATTACTCCCAATAGGGTTTCAATTTGATTATTGACTAATTGGCATGGATGTACAGTATGTGTTTTAATTAGAAATAGACTAATAACCATGGATGTATGCGTTTTAAATATAGACTAATAACCATGGATGTACTGTATGTGTTTTAATTAGAAATAGACTAATAACCATGGATGTAGAAGAAGACGACAGCCTCCACGTGGCCTCCTCCGCAAGTAACAAGAAATGGTGCAAGACCAACTTGTGAAACTAATGTCGCCAACCAAACGTCGAGCTGGCAGGCTTAGGATCGGCCTGTCAGTGCTTCAACTCAATGTCGAGGGCCTAACAACCGCCAAACTCGAAGTCCTGCGTCACCTGGCTGATTCCAACGGGGCAGCGGTTCTGCTCCTGCAGGAGACACACTGCACATCAGACAACATCCTCAAGATCCCTGGGTTCCATCTCGCTGGGTCCATCTACAGCAAGCAACACGGTGTGGCAACGTTCGTCCGGACTGAAATAAGCTGGTCAGCCAGTAGCCAATCCCCACCAGGCTCTAACATCGAGTGGCTGGTTACTAAAATCCAGGAAACATCAGTCGTCAACGTATACAAGCCCCCACCATCAGAGCTGTCCGCGACGTCACTCCCATCAATAACTGCACCCGCCATCTATGCAGGTGACTACAACTGTCAGCACACAGACTGGGGTTACAACCACACAACACCTAATGGAGTGGCGCTGAGTGAATGGGCCTCCAACACTGATGCTCTGCTGCTGTATGACCCCAAGGAGCCTCCAACCTTCTTCTCTGCACGCTGGAATACCTCCACCAACCCGGACCTGGCCTTCGCCATCTGCCACAGTAACAACCCGAACCG
>CM051023.1:9299718-9308181 GCA_027704905.1 Muraenolepis orangiensis | reverse complement strand
TGTCCAAAACTACAGACCGGTATCTCTCCTATCATTCCTGTCCAAAACCCTTGAACGGGCTGTCTCCTCACAACTTTCTTCCTATCTCTCACAGAACAACCTCCTCGACCCTCACCAGTCAGGCTTCAAGGCTGCGCACTCCACGGAGACGGCACTGCTCGCAGTGACAGAGTCTCTTCGTGATGCCAGAAGCTCGTCCCTCTCATCGGTACTGATCCTTCTCGACCTGTCTGCGGCGTTCGACACAGTGAACCACCAGATCCTCCTCTCCACTCTCGCCGAGCTTGGAATCGCTGGAACTGCGTTATCCTGGTTCACCTCCTACCTTGCAGATCGGACTTATCAGGTCACATGGAACGGTTCCCTGTCCAAACCCTGCACCCTGGACACCGGAGTTCCTCAAGGCTCAGTATTGGGACCCCTTCTGTTTTCTCTTTACACTAAATCGCTAGGCTCTGTAATCGCATCTCATGGCTTCTCCTATCACTGCTATGCGGATGACACTCAACTGTTTCTCTCCTTTCCCCCCTCAGAAACCCAAATAGCAACACGCATCTCGAAATGCCTGGCCGACATCAGCAGATGGACAGCCGCCAACCACCTGAAGCTCAACCTTGACAAGACTGAGCTCCTCTTCATACCGGGGAAAGACTGCCCTCAGATGGACCTACTGGTCACCATCGAGAACACCCAAGTCTCCCCCTCAACCACAACAAGAGACCTTGGTGTGGTGGTAGATGACCAGCTGTCCTGCAATGCCAACGTCACCGCGGTGGCCCGATCTTGCAGAATTGCCCTCTACAACATCCGCAGGATCCGGCCCTTCCTCACACGTGAAGCGGCGCAGATCCTGGTCCAAGCGCTCGTCATCACCCGCCTCGACTACTGCAACTCTCTCCTGGCGGGACTCCCCGCCTCTGCAACCAAGCCCCTCCAACGCATCCAGAACGCAGCAGCACGCCTGGTATTCAACCTACCGAAATTCTCCCACGTGACCCCTCTCTTCCGCGAACTCCACTGGCTTCCGGTAAATGCTCGCATCAAATTCAAGATTCTGGTGCTGACCTTTAGGGCAGTCAATGGAACTGCCCCGGCCTACCTCCAGGCGTTGGTCAAACCCTACATCCCAGCCAGAGCGCTCCGCTCAACTTCTGCCAGGCGACTTGTTCGACCTTCACTAAGGTCAACCAAACATCGCTCGTCCAAAACCCAGCTCTTCACGGCTCTGGCCCCACAGTGGTGGAATGAACTCCCGTCTCATGTCAGGACGGCAGAGTCCCTCGCCAGCTTCCGCAAGAGACTCAAGACCCACCTGTTCAGAGTCCACCTGGACTCTCCTTTGTGAAACCCCTAAACTTGCTTAAGTCCTGACATTAATAGCTCTTAGCATGTTGTATATGTTAGCAAGTGTATGTCCTTAATGTTGTTAACACGCTCTTATCACAGCTACTTAAGCAGGTGACCTAGCAGTACGAAATTGTGTTATTCATCTTGTCAATATGAATACTTGTGAACTGCTGTATTTATATGTTTGCGTACCCCAGTGTTATGCTATTGTCTGCTTCAACTAATGTACACCTTGTAAGTCGCTTTGGATAAAAGCGTCTGCCAAATGCCCTAAATGTAAATGTAAATGTAATAACATCAGATGAGAGGTAGAGGGGTAGAGGACCTTAAAGAGTTAATAACATAATGATAACATCAGATGAGAGGTAGAGGGGTAGAGGACCTTAAAGAGTTAATAACATAATGATAACATCAGATGAGAGGTAGAGGGGTAGAGGACCTTAAAGAGTTAATAATATAATGATAACATCAGATGAGAGGTAGAGGGGTAGAGGACCTTAAAGAGTTAATAACATAATGATAACATCAGATGAGAGGTAGAGGGGTAGAGGACCTTAAAGAGTTAATAACATAATGATAACATCAGATGAGAGGTAGAGGGGTAGAGGACCTTAAAGAGTTAATAACATAATGATAACATCAGATGAGAGGTAGAGGGGTAGAGGACCTTAAAGAGTTAATAACATAATGATAACATCAGATGAGAGGTAGAGGGGTAGAGGACCTTAAAGAGTTAATAACATAATGATAACATCAGATGAGAGGTAGAGGGGTAGAGGACCTTAAAGAGTTAATAACATAATGATAACATCAGATGAGAGGTAGAGGGGTAGAGGACTTAAAGAGTTAATAACATAATGATAACATCAGATGAGAGGTAGAGGGGGTAGAGGACCTTAAAGAGTTAATAACATAATGATAACATCACCTCTCACTCCTCCCCTTCTCCTCCTCCTCTCCCTCCTCCTCCTCCTCCTCCTCCTCCCTCCTCCTCCTGCCCCTCCTCCTCCTCCTCCTCCTCCTCCTCCTCCTCCTCTCCCTCCTCCTCCTCCTCCTCCTCCTCCTCCTCCTCCTCTTCTTCCTCTCCTCTCCTCCTCCTCACCCTCCTCCTCCTCCTCCTCTCCCTCCTCCTCCTCTCCCTCCTCCTCCTCCTCTCCCTCCTCCTCCTCTCCTTCCTCTCCTCTCCTCTCCGCCTCCTCCTCCTCCTCCTCCTCCTCCTCCTCCTCATAACACAACCATACATAACAATATGTTAAATATACTGTAGTCACTATATCTGTCTCTTATAACACAACCATACATAACAATATGTTAAATATACTGTAGTCACTATATCTGTCTCTTATAACACAACCATACATAACAATATGTTAAATATACTGTAGTCACCATATCTGTCTCTTATAACACAACCATACATAACAATATGTTAAATATACTGTAGTGGGATTGGTGAACGGCTCTTAAACTACATGGAAATGTGCTCTTCTCCGAGCGGAAATAACCGGGTGCGTTGTTATGAGCTCAGAGCTGTCTGTGGAAAAATGTGTGTTGGGCTGAACCTGCGGTGTCTCTCCACCAGAGGGCAGCAGAGTATCGTGTCTAACACACACTGTTGGAGCCAAATGAATAGGATTGAATGTTATTGAGTTGTGATCATGATGTTTGAATGAAATATGAATGATTGTGTTACGGTCTCTGTTGTGACCATGATGTTTGCATGTATAAAGGAGATATAAATATAGATATAGATATAGATAGATATATAGATATATACATATATATAGATATCTATATATATATAGATATCTATAGATACATATATAGATATAGATATATGTATATCTATATCTATATGTATCGATATAGATATATGTATATCTATATCTATATGTATCGATATAGATAACTATATCTATAAATATTGATATATATATATCAGGGTTTCCGTTAGCCGGTATTTACCGGTTTTTAGCCGGTAAAAATAAAAAAAAAACGGTAATTTAAAAAGCTGCCTGTCAAAATGTCCGGTAATAATGCTCATACTAAACTGAAAGAAACAGAAACAGAGCATTCCGTTGTAGTGACGCCCAGAGACCGCTAGATTGCGCCTTGGAACCAAAACGGCTGCAAGAACCTGACGACAACAAAACAACCTCAAGATCAACTGACCTTTAATGTTCATATCCTTGGAACGGACATGAATCAATTAATTCATAATACTACTTCAAAAAAGTAGCCCGTATGTTCACATTTCATCACATTTATTAATATTTAGAGAGAGAGAGAGAGAGAGAGAGAGAGAGAGAGAGAGAGAGAGAGAGAGAGAGAGAGAGAGAGAGAGAGAGAGAGAGAGAGAGAGAGAGAGAGAGAGAGAATAAGAAAAGCAACTAGAAACATTAATGGTCTCATAGAAAAACACATGACTTCTACAATTTTTGGTCTACATTTAAGTGTGTGTATATGGTGAGTCGCAGGTAAAGTGTGTGTGTGTGTGTGTGTGTGTGTGTGTGGTTACCATGGTGAGAAGCAGGGGCAGAATGATGGCTGGAATGAGACCCTCAAACCCATCAGTGCCAGCAAGGACGGGCTAGACTGAAGGACACACACACACACTCATGTGTCTGTCACCCTGGTCGCTCCTCCTACGACCCCTCACCTGTCTGTCCCCCTGGTCCCTCCTCCTACGACCCCTCACCTGTCTGTCCCCCTGGTCCCTCCTCCTACGACCCCTCACCTGTCTGTCCCCCTGGTCCTTCCTCCTACGACCCCTCACCTGTCTGTCCCTCCTCCCACGACCCTTCACCTGTCTGTCCCCCTGGTCCCTCCTCCTACGACCCCTCACCTGTCTGTCCCCTGGACCCTCCTCCTACGACCCCTCACCTGTCTGTCCCCCTGGTCCCTCCTCCTATGACCCCTCACCTGTCTGTCCCCTGGTCCCTCCTCCTACGACCACTCACTTGTCTGTCCCCCTGGTCCCTCCTCCTACGACCCCTCACATGTCTGTCCCCCTGGTGCCTCCTCCTACGACCCCTCACCTGTCTGTCCCCCTGGTCCATCCTCCCACGACCCCTCACCTGTCTGTCCCCCTGGTCCCTCCACCTACGACCCCTCACTTGTCTGTCCCCCTGGTCCCTCCTCCTACGACCCCTCACCTGTCTGTCCCCCTGGTGCCTCCTCCTACGACCCCTCACCTGTCTGTCCCCCTGGTCCCTCCTCCCACGACCCCTCACCTGTCTGTCCCCCTGGTCCCTCCTCCTACGACCCCTCACCTGTCTGTCCCCTTGTCCCTCCTCCTACGACCCCTCACCTGTCTGTCCCCCTGGTCCCTCCTCCTACGACCCCTCACCTGTCTGTCCCCTGGTCCCTCCTCCTACGACCCCTCACCTGTCTGTCCCCCTGGTCCCTCCTCCTACGACCCCTCACCTGTCTGTCCCCTGGTCCCTCCTCCTACGACCGCTCACTTGTCTGTCCCCCTGGTCCCTCCTCCTACGACCCCTCACCTGTCTGTCCCCCTGGTGCCTCCTCCTACGACCCCTCACCTGTCTGTCCCTCTGGTCCCTCCTCCTACGACCCCTCACCTGTCTGTCCCTCTGGTGCCTCCTCCTACGACCCCTCACCTGTCTGTCCCCCTGGTCCCTCCTCCTACGACCCCTCACCTGTCTGTCCCCCTGGTCCCTCCTCCTACGACCCCTCACCTGTCTGTCCCCCTGGTGCCTCCTCCTACGACCCCTCACCTGTCTGTCCCCCTGGTCCCTCCTCCTACGACCCCTCACCTGTCTGTCCCCCTGGTCCCTCCTCCTACGACCCCTCACCTGTCTGTCCCCCTGGTCCCTCCTGATACGATCCCTCACCTGTCTGTCCCCCTGGTCCCTCCTCCTACGACCCCTCACCTGTCTGTCCCCTGGTCCCTCCTCCTACGACCCCTAACCTGTCTGTCCCCCTGGTCCCTCCTAATACAGCTCTTATCCTCCTGGATGTCAGTCCTTCCTCCTCCACAGTATTATGACTTATGTTTATTCATGAGTATTCCATCCTTTCACTTATCCTTTTGTACCCGATATATTGGGGTTGTCATACTTTTGCAGGACTTTCTGGACTCTTCTAGTAATCATAGTAAACAATCAAGACTCAAGATTCAAGATTATAGATGTTTTTATTTGCCATATGCAACAACAAGTTCAATGGAATACTCCATATTCCCCCCCGCAAGTATGAATGTTCTAAAGTAATAAAGACCTTAGCTACCAAATAAGGGTCGAAGGTCAAGTTTGGGCTCAGGATTCATGTGCACGTTCAACAACGTCATAAAAAGACATTTTCTGCCACATTTTCAATGATCTGCTGAAGGGAACTTGGATGGCCAGCAGTAGAACTTTAAGGTAATTGTTGGCAGTTCAACACTCGTACTCGTATTTACGTCCACAATTGTCACTAGAAATGTATTTTAAAAGCTGACTATGTCCAGCGTCGCTCATTCACAAATCTGGTTGTGGTGTTTCCCCTAGTTGTGTCATAATTGTTGTGTGGTTTGGTTGTGTGGGCGGCAGGACAGCTCAGTCTGTTGGACTTGGGGCTTGGGAACCGGAAGGTCGCCGGTTCAAGTCCACGGAAAGGAACAAGACCAACGGAATGAGAAGCGGTACTCGGCCACTTCTCCTCCCGGGTTCACTGCCTCAGTGCCCTCGAGCAAGGCACCGGACCCCTCCCCTGCTCCCCTGTATATCCAATAGCTGGTACCCACTGCTCCTCATACTAGGATGGGTTACATGAGAGGAACTCATCTCACTGTGTGGACCACTCGTCCACACAGCAGAGCAGGAGGCTCACAAGTTCTCTGGTTTTCTGTCCACTTGGCTCATATTTGAGTAGCAGTGTAGACTCTTCCAGCGGCCTTCCACTTCAGCATAACACTGGAGCACTATTCAGGGACCTGTCTCAGTCAGAACAATCACAAGCTTTAAGACTCACACACAGAGATGGGCTCTGAGGCCGATCCAGTAGATCCACACCACACCAATATACATGTTGAACTAAGTAATAGTACACCTTGTACTCCATGTGTCACCATATGCAATGTTAACATCGCACACAATGGACAAATGTTTCATTCATTTGCAACCTCAAATTACATTCTCACAATTGTCCAAAGAGGAGGAAGCAACATGTGATAGGAATCATAACAATACACAGCTTGTACATTTATTAATGTCCCTCATTTAGGAGAATCACCACAAACTGTTTAGCAAAACCAATGACTGATAGAAATAAACATGGATTTAAGAAAATAGGAAAAATAGTTCTACGATGTATGCAATGATGAATCATATATAGAATAGGCGCTGGGCACATGCATGTGTGTGTGTGTGTGTGTGTCTGTGGGTGTGTGTGTTTGGTGTGTGTGTGTTTGTGTGTGTGTTTGGTGTGTGTGTGTGTGTTTGGTGTGTGTGTGTGTGTGTGTTTGGTGTGTGGGTGTATGTGTGTTTGTGTGTGTGTGTGTGTGTTTGGTGTGTGTATGTGTGGGGGTCATGGGAACGCTATGAATTTTTTTTTTCCCAACTCCGAGACTTGACCTCCAAGCAAAGAGGCTCGGTGCTGTAAGCTCACTCACACACACACACACAGACACACACACACACGCACGCACACGCACACACACACACACACACACACACACACACACACACACACACACACACACACGTCTTGGCGTTGAATGCTGGTCTAACTGCCGAGGGGGAGGAGTCAGCCTCTTGCTGTTGGAGTAACACGCCTCCATCACAACTCATAGATCTCCCTCTCACATGCCAGGGGCGGAGCCAAGGGCTGTGTCCCAAATCACTCCCTAGTCCCTAGTCCCTAGACCCTAGTCCTTTGTTCCTAGTCTCTAGTCTCTAGTCCCTAGACCGTAGTCCCTAGTCCCTAGTCCCTAGTCTCTAGTATCTAGTCCCTAGTCCCTAGACCGTAGTCCCTAGTCCCTCGTCCCTAGTCTCTAGTCCCTAGTCCCTAGACCGTAGTCCCTAGTCTCTAGTCCCTAGTCCCTAGTCTCTAGTCCCTAGTTTCTAGTATCTTGTCCCTATTCTCTAGTCTCTAGTCTCTAGTCCGTAGTCCGTAGTCCCTAGTCCCTAGTCTCTAGTCTCTAGTCTCTAGTCCCTAGACCGTAGTCCCTAGTCCCTAAACCCTAGTCTCTAGTCCGTAGTCTCTAGTCTCTAGTCTCTAGTCTAGTACCCCCCCCCACACACACACACACACACACACACAACTGTGTATTTGTAATCTGACTTTGATAAGGAAGCCATTTTTTCACCACAGACACAACAGGAAAGAAAAACATCAGACACAAACCTATTGAACTAAAGACCTAATGAAAGATGAATTAATATAAAGATCAACATCAGACACAAACCTATTGAACTAAAGCCCTAATGAAAGATGAATTAATATAAAGATCAACATCAGACACAAACCTATTGAACTGAAGCCCTAACTAAAGATGTGTTCCTCAGTAAGAGGAAGAGAAACCAGTTGTCAGTGAGGACTCCAGCCAGCCTTTAGAGCAGGGCTCCATTATTCACCATGTGTTGACCTGAGGACCACATTGATGTGGACTTGGTTCAATCTTTAGAACATAAATGTTGTTCATCAAAGGGAGCTCCATGTGAGCTGGTGGATTCCAACTGTTGGCTTGTGTTGGTTTCTTACTCTAGAAGAGACTTGGGGTGCAGGTGAGGGGCGTGGCCACCGGGGGGCGCTGTGAGTGTGTGGGTGTGTGTGGGTGTGTGTGTGTGTGTGTGTGTTTGTGTGTGCCACTGTTGGACACTTAAATATCAACTTTAGAGCAGCCATTCTCAACCTGTGGTACTGTACCACCAGTGGTTCTTGCGCCCCCTGCTGGTGGTACTCGGAGGGATCCCTGGAATCTCAATGTGTTTAATAAATGAAATAAAACCAACTTTAAAATCAATGGTAAAACCTGTGGTACAGTAATACAATTAACATACTGCTACCAATGAAAATACACTTGAGATCATTGAGATTGGGGTTTAAAATAAGTTCTACATTTATTTAGTTGTTTTAAGATTTCCATGTTTGTTTCTGACGAACACTACTACCTGT
>CM051023.1:9292218-9294718 GCA_027704905.1 Muraenolepis orangiensis | reverse complement strand
CCTGCTCAATGAGAAGAAGAGGGCCTTCAGAGATGGGGATAGGGAGCAGATGAGGCGGGTTCAGAGGGAGCTGAAGGAGAGGATCCAGCAGGGCAAAGACAACTACAGGAGGAAGCTGGAGCACAAACTTCAGCAGAACAACCTGAAGGATGTGTGGAGTGGCATGAGGAGCATCACTGGCTACAAACAACCTGGTAGCCAGACAATAGGGGGGGGTCCTGATCGGGCCAACGAGTTGAATTTGTTTTTCAATAGATTCAATGAGTGGGCTCCGGTCTACACCCCCTCCCCCAGCCCCTCTACAACCATTCCCCTCCAGCCCCCCAGCCCTGCTGTCCCCCCTCCCCCACCGTCCCTCTCCAGCATCAACATACCTGTTCTCTCTCCCCCACCACCACTACCTCACCCCTCCCCCATCAACACAACAGTGACTCTTCCAGCCCCCACATACGGCACACATACCTTCACAGCTGAGCAGGTGAGGAAAGTGCTGTGCAGGCTCCATCCAGGCAAGGCTGCAGGTCCTGACGGCGTCAGCCCGAGGGTCCTCAAAACATGTGCTGCCCAGCTGAGTGGAGTCCTGCAGTACATCTTCAACCTGAGCATGAGACTGGAGAGGGTCCCTGTGCTGTGGAAGACATCCTGCCTGGTGCCGGTTTCGAAGAAGGCACGTCCCAGCACCTCAAACGACTACAGACCGGTGGCGCTGACGTCCCACGTGGCGAAATCCTTTGAGAGGCTGGTCCTGACGCTTCTTCGGCCCCTGGTCAGATCATCGCTGGACCCTCTTCAGTTTGCCTACCAGCCGAAACTGGGAGTGGAGGACGCCATCATCTTCCTGCTCCATCGTGCCTACGCCCACTTGGACAGACCAGGGAGCACTGTGCGAATCATGTTTTTCAACTTCTCCAGTGCGTTCAACACCATCCGGCCTGCCCTGCTGGGAAGTAAGCTGACGGCGATGAAGGTGGACTCTTCCTTGGTGTCCTGGATTACTGACTATTTGACGGGTCGTCCACAGTTTGTCAGACTGCAGGACTGTGTGTCTGACACTGTGGTCAGCAGCACTGGTGCTCCACAGGGAACTGTTCTTTCCCCATTCCTGTTCACCCTGTACACCTCAGACTTCCAGTACAACTCTGTGTCCTGCCATCTGCAGAAGTTCTCGGACGACTCTGCAGTTGTTGGTTGTGTCAGCGAGGGAAACGATGAGGAGTACAGGGGCGTCGTGGACTCCTTCGTTGAGTGGTGTGAGCTGAACCATATGCAGCTCAACACTGACAAGATGAAGGAGATAGTGGTGGACTTCCGCAGGAGGAAATCCACACCCACACCCATTTCCATCAAGGGTGTGTCCGCTGAAACTGTCCAGGAATATAAATATCTGGGAGTTCATCTGGACAACAAACTGGTCTGGGCCAAGAACTCTGAGGCGGTTTACAAGAAGGGCCAGAGCCGTCTTTACTTCCTGCGGAGGCTCCGGTCCTTCAACGTTTGCAACAAGATGCTGAATGTGTTCTACCAGTCGGTGGTAGCCAGTGCCATCTTCTCCGGAGTCGTGTGCTGGGGAAGCAGGTTGAGATCAGCAGACGCCAACAAGATCAGCAGGATTGTCAGGAAGGCTGGCGCTGTCCTGGGGGTCCAGCTGGACTCCTTGTTGGTGGTGTCTGAGAGAAGGATGCTGCGCAAGCTGCGTAGTATCCTTGACAACAACTCTCACCCTCTCCATCAGGTGCTGACCTCATATAGAAGCACCTTTAGCAACAGACTCATTCCACCCAGGTGCACCACAGAACGCCATAGGAAGTCCTTTCTTCCTGTGGCCATTAGACTCTTTAATTCCTCTACCTCGGGTCATGAGAGGGACAGCGGAGACTCAGTGACCTGAGGCCAACGTACTTATTTTTATTTTTATTTTTGGTCAACACACTGTAATCATCTCATTGTACTTTGCACTGTAAATTCTATTCAAATCCGAATTCACTTTTCACTTTTTCACTTTTCACATGTCACTTTTCAGTTGAGTTATTTATTAAAATATTATTACTGCCAATTTGCACTATACGTATTGTTGTGTATTGTATATACCTACGTATTACTGTTATAATACTGTAAATTATCTTCATTTATCAACACATTTAGACTTCATTTAGAATTATTTTAACTATTTTGTTTAAAATAGTTTTATTTTAGTTAGTTGTTGTTTTGTTTTTTAGCTTAGGTATTAGTATTTTTGTGTGTGCATTTATTCCCCCTGTGTCAACTGTTGCACCTTAATTTCCCTCGAGATTAATAAAGTTTTCTGAATCTGAATCTGAATTCTGAATCTGAATCTGAATGTTGCTAGATCTATGTTTATATATAGATATAGATATATATCTCTACATACAGTTTATCTCTCTCTATACATCTACATATATTTATTTGTAATTGTGTGTGATTTCTTATGAGAACAGACAGTCTCTGTCTATCTATCTATCTATAGATAGATTTGATCTAT
>CM051023.1:9289640-9291718 GCA_027704905.1 Muraenolepis orangiensis | reverse complement strand
TCCGGTCACTTGATGCTTCATGAGGAAAGCGCATTGTAGCAGCGCTGCTTTCACGCCACCAAAGTGGCTTTTCCAAGGCACATGTAGAACGCCGTTCCAACCTCTGGACTGCACTGCCAAGGTAACCCTTGAGCAAGGCACCAGAAGGCACTGCTCCCCGGGCAGCTGTTTATATATACAATAGCTGCCCACTGCCCCTAATACTAGGATGGGTTAAATGCAGAGAAACACATTTCTCTGTTTGTGTGTGTGTGTGTGTGTGTGTGTGTGTGTGTACATGTATGTACAGAGGATTCAATCCTCCAGATGTAGATCCAGGTGTGCAGGTGAGGCTGCTCAAACCAGCTGCCAACCACATCCTCTCCACACAAACACATACAGCATATGACAGGTGAAGGATTCTGCAGACCCAAATGCGCTGGTGGACACCAACAGTGGGAGTGGACGCTGCCCTTTGCCGTTGTGTGTTCAAGGTGATGTGATTTATCACCATGAATAACACAGCAGCAGCAGCAGCTTGAATCACGGGCATTCCCAACTCTTTTCTCTCTCTCTCTCTCGATAACCGATAGCGGGCCGTCGCTATATACTAGCATACATTTAAGCCGCGCGTCGGCTTTGATAAGGATCACCGTTTTACTGCCACCAGTTTCACGCCGCTCGGACTCAGCTGGAGATCCGGGACGATTGAGAGAGAGAGAGAGAGAGAGAGAGAGAGAGAGAGAGAGAGAGAGAGAGAGAGAGAGAGAGAGAGAGAGAGAGAGAGAGAGAGAGAGAGAGAGAGAGAGAGAGAGAGCGTGCAGCTTTGGATTTGACAGAGGCCCTAATATCTGTGAATGTGACGGGAAGGACCATAAATCCCTCAGTGTCTTTGCTTTATTTCTTTCTATGACTTTCATTATCTTTCCAGGGGGGGGGGGGGGGGGCTCACGGTACACGGGACACATACTAGTTGGGTAGAATCATTTGTTATTGTAAATGACAAGACAGGAGATGAGCGCTGGATGATTACCAGCAGCTCAGGAGGTAGAGCGGTCGTCACACACAACCCGAAGGTTGCTGGTCCCATCCCCCCCCCCTCCAGGCTCCTCCTAGCAAAAGTGTCCCCAGAGGTGTCCCTTACCCTCACTTCTCCCGACTCCCTGCCGGCTGTCTCCTTGATGGCTGACTCCGCCCGTCGGTGGATGAAGGTGTGTATGAATGGGTGAATGTGAGGCGTGACACTTTGGATAAAGTGCTATATAAATGCCAGTCCGTTTACCACGTAGCATTAGCCTACTCTATTGTAGGAGTCCCTCCTTGCTTCTCCGCGGGTTCTCCACCATTATACGCCTTGTTGTACAGTATGTCGGGGGAGTCAGTACTTAAATGGCACAGAATCACTAGAACCTGTGTTTAGATCGGCGTTCAACTGCCGCGTGCATAACTCAAGGAATAGACATCGAGGCGCTTTGTTTAAATGTTTAGAAGCCCAAGGTTATCCTTTTCCGCTCTTCTTCTCCGGGGGAAAGTATGGAATGTTGATTGCAATAACACATTTAGCTAGCTTGGCCTCAGGTTTATTTGAGCTGGGCTTGTTATGTTATGGCACTTAGTGGAGGAACTGGGTGGTTTGAGGTCGTTGAGGGACTACTCTTGTCTTCGGCACAGTCCCTGGCTATTTACCCACGGTGCATCCGAGGTGAACACAAAATGAGTCGAGGCCAGGAGGTCCAAACCAGAACTTTCCCAACCGGCGCGGGAATTCGTCACCTGCGCTCAGCCAAAGAATTTGTATCGACAGAACACACTTAGGCGCAGAGAATTAAATTATTTGAATTGCCCGACACACACACACACACACACACACACACACACACACACACACACACACACACCACACACACACACACACACCGCTGTCTCGCAGCTCAACAATATCGAGCTTTAAGCTGTTCTTCAGGCCAATATCTTAGGAGAGGTGGAAGAAGTTTGTCATGATTATGAGTGTGTGTGTGTGTGTGTGTGTGTGTGTGTGTGTGTGTGTGTGTGTGTGTGTGTGTGTGTGTGTGTGTGTGTGCGTGTGTGTGTGTGTGTGT
>CM051023.1:9279640-9287140 GCA_027704905.1 Muraenolepis orangiensis | reverse complement strand
GCTTCCGCTGACGTGGCGATAATCCAGGATGGATGGGGTTAATTGCGTGTCCTGTGTCCACCCTGGCTTCCTTCCTTCCCGTACCGTCCAGATGTCCTCTCCTCCGGGTGGAAGGCCTGTCGGGTGTTGCTTAGTGACAGGGGGGGGGGGGGGGTACAAAAGGTGGAGGCTGTTCAAAATGATGGACACATGTCACAGTTAAATGTCAAAAGTAAAAAATGTACTTAAGTCTGTGGGATAAGCATTAGGGCGTGGCACGGGCGGCTTGCTTTGACATAGAGTGATGGTTTAAAGGGGAATTGGAGCTGGGATAAGCACCGTGGTGGTTTGTTAACGGCTCCAGCGGTGCTTTCCGGGGAGCCACGCAGAAGACAAACAAAGCTCTTTGTGTTGACTCAAAGGGAAGCAAACGATCCATCATGGTCGCTGCTGAGGGTTCCTTAATGCAAGGCAGCCACACACCTGTGACACCACAGCGCTGCCACATACCTCAACTGTTGGCTTCAAATCTCTCCGGGGCGTTGGCTTATCGCCCCGAGCCGGTTCTCCGACTCGACTAATCAACTGCTACTGACCCGCCGGTCGGCTGACCGGCTCTTAAGGCATTCCTTAAGTCTCCTTGTGTGTGTGTGTGTGTGTGTTTTGTCCTCTCTCTCTCTCTCTCTCTCTCTCTCTCTCTCTCTCTCTCTCTCTCTCTCTCTCTCTCTCTCTCTCTCTCTCTCCCTCTCTCTCTCTCTCTCTCTCTCTCTCTCTCCCGTGGCGTCTGGTGGTGGTGGTGCTGGTGGTGGTGGTGGTGGCGTCTGGTGGTGGTGGTGGTAGTGATGGTGGTGGTGGTGGTGGCGGTGGTGGTGGTGGTGGTGTTAGGTCTGTACTTATCCCAGCCCTCACAGCCAGGGTTGAAAGGATCGTTGGGGTATTTCCTCAAGAGACACCGCGGACATGGAGAAGCCGGGTACCTGATATGCACCTGGCGTCCGATCTGGTATTCCTCCGTCCGAAAATGATGCATCGTAAGCCACAGCTTTCAGAACCATGTCACGATATATAGACCTTAGTTCATTGTCCTTACACAGCCACAGTTCCACAGCCGTGGTCCCCTCACCTGTACTGGACCCCACCCTAAACACCTCCCATGGCCTCTGAACTGACCCCTACCATGTGATGTGAACAGTGGCGTGGTGTTTTGGATCCCAAGAAATGTTTTAATTTCTCTTCTGAACAGAGAACAAGAGGCACAAAGGCTGATAGATGTTTCAAAAAGTACGTCCTAGGTTATTACTAGGAAATTCATCACTCATAACTCATCATAGTCATAACTTTTTGTTTTATTATGGGTAAACTCAATGTTGCCTGACTGAAGAATCCCTAATGGTTTTCTTTGGGGTGCCGGGCGTCTCTTAGGGGCGCTCATACCCCTGTCGCCCATCACTGTCATACAGAACTGATATTTTCCTATGCAGGCAACCCGTCCATTTCAGTGAGATTTGGAACTCAGCCCTTTTCCCCTTGAGAGACAGAAAACCCTACAACGCATTGTCACCGTTATTATTTACCATATGTACTGTACATTTGAACAGATTGTAAACAATGACTTCATGAAAACAATTGAACTATCCCTTATAATGTTCCAGCTTGAATAAAAGTGATAGTGAGAGGACAGATTCCCATGTAGGGATCCAATGGCAATGGCTTAAGATGTGCAACTTGATGGTTTGTACTGAATGAGATCCTGTCAACAGATTGAAACAGCAGGCTGAGGTGTTAGCAGTAGTGTTAAACCAGGGGAACCTGCATCAATTCAACTCTCACCCATCAGTGTTCAAACGCTACGGGGCCTCATCGGGGTAGCCTATGACAGGAATGCCCTAATTAGCCCCGTTAATTGGTGTTCAATTGACCGTCGAGCCCAACAGATTTGCAATGTGGTCGGTGTTAAAGCCTGTTTGCTCACGGGAAAGACTCACATTAATCCTCCATGAGGGTTTCTCCACACTTTTTTCTGCGCTGGGTTTCGTTCCATCTTGTCAGAAGCCGATCGTCTGTTTGATTTGTTGTTGGTCCTCTCTTCAGTGGTCTGTGAGCGTGTGTGTGTGTGTGTGTGTGTGTGTGTGTGTGTGTGTGTGTGTGTGGTGTGTGTGTGTGTGTGTGTGTGTGTGTGTGTGTGTGTGTGTGTGTGTGTGTGTGTGTGTGTGTGTGTGTGTGTGTGTGTGTGTGTGCGTGCGTGCGTGCGTGCGTGCGTGCGTGCGTGCGTGCGTGCGTGCGTGCGTGCGTGCGTGCGTGTGTGCGTGTGTGTGTGTGTGTGTGTGTGCAAAACTCAGACGTTATAAATTAGAGGGCCACACAGGATCTCCTGCAGCTTCAGTATCCATCCAACAGATGGCTCAGATCATCTGCCTCCCTTAGTACACTGTTGAATCACAAACCGTGAGTGTTACTTCGAAGAAGAAGAAGAAGAAGAAGAAGAAAGAAGAAGAAGAAGAAGAAGAAGAAGAAGAAGAAGAAGAAGAAGAAGAAGAAGAAGAAGAAGAAGAAGAAGAAGAAGAAGAAGAAGAAGAAGAAGAAGAAGAAGAAGAAGAAGAAGAAGAAGAAGAAGAAGAAGAAGAAGAAGAAGAAGAAGAAGAAGAAGAAGAAGAAGAAGAAGAAGAAGAAGAAGAAGAAGAAGAAGAAGAAGAAGAAGAAGAAGAAGAAGAAGAAGAAGAAGAAGAAGAAGAAGAAGAAATTTTATTTGCATTTGTTTAAAACATACACCCACCCTGCAAACGAGTCGGAACAAACCTAATACATTACACCATCAAGAAAAAGAAAATAAAACAGATTTCCATGACTACCAAATAAAATATAATTTGAAAAAGCGTTTTACCCATAATAAAAACATCCTCTTTTACACACTTTAAAAACAAAAAACTACACCTATCCTTTAAAACTTCAATATTAGAGTCATTCTCCCCTAGTGAGCACAGAACCTGCCCAACAGCCCACACATCCAGAAACCCCTGCAGATGATTGATCAGCGTATAGTACGCATGCTCCACCCTCAGACGCGCTGCCACCAGCCCCTCAGACAGAGCACTGCATCCGTCCATCCCACTCCAGCAAGTTGCTTCTTGCGACTTTTCCAGATTGCTAATTTTGCATTAGCAAACAAGAAATTCATCAATACCAGGGTTTCCCTCTTTTTCAGGATGTATTTGGGCCCATGGACAAAAAGTGGAGTGGAGAAAACCTCCCGAACCCTTCCACCCACACCTGGAACATTTTTTTAAGACCAGCCAATCGGGGACAGGACACCACTAAATGCTCCAATGTTTCTGCCATAAAACAGAACGGACAGCCCCCCCTTGTGCCTGGGTCAAAATGAGCTCTGTATTTGTTAGTGGCTATTGCGCCGTGTATAATTCTCCATTGGATGTCAGCCATCCGTTTCTCAACCGGAGATTTATACAGGATCCGCCAGCTGCCCTGAGGGGAAAAGCCCAAGCCAAACACATCCGTCCACCTCGACTCTCTGACGCCTGCGAGCGAGCTGAGGTTTAGCACCTTTACGCAGCTAAGATATAGCTTCTTTCCACTGCAGGAGCTGAACTCTCCAGGTGTTAGAGTCCCCAGTGATAGCAGGAGACCATCCTCCTCTCTCCATTCCCCCACCGCAGGACCCACACTCAAGGCAGGAAAAACATAATCATGTCCATTTCTCCACTGGTCAGCCAGATCTGCATCCAGAGCAAAAGTCCGGTGGGATGGCGACAGCGACTGCCACACCTCATCTACCAGGTTCTCCAGAACTCGGATTGATCGAATGCCCGTCACCTCAGCCAGTTTTTCTGTGGAGATCCCTGTCAAATGGCCAAGTTTTACCACTCCCGCTTCAACAAACGCATTTCTTAGGGTGGCCGAAGAGAAAAGGGTTCCAGAAAGATAGCCAGTGTCCAACAGTGGCTCTTCAAACAGCCACATCCCAGGCCGGGGGTCGGGTGGTCTGGTAAATCTCAGAATCTTCCAGGCATTGATGACTGAGCAGTAAAAAGGTGCAAGTCCAGTTATCTCGTACGCAGGGGCCTTCAGCAGAAACAGGTGTTTATCAAAACCAAAGTCCCCTGCCCTCCAGAGTAACAGCCGGGCCATAGCCAGCCAGCAGGGAGAGGCACCATACAGCAGCCGCTGAGCAGCCTGCAGTCTAAACGCAGCAGTCCTCGCAGTAATGTCCACAAGGCCCTGTCCCCCCGCCGCCACAGGCAGGTACAGGACCGATGCTGGCACCCAGTGATTACCTGACCAGAAGAAATCCACGAGGAGCCGCTGCAGTTGTTTCATGAGGCCCGGCGGTGGGGTTAACACCTGGAGTCTGTGCCAGAGAGACGAGGCAACCAGATTGTTGGTTACAAGAACTCTTCCCCTGTAGGACAGCTGGGGTAGCAGCCATTTCCATTTGGCTAACTTTGCTTGCACCTTTCCCAGCAATCCCTCCCAGTTCTGTGCCACCATGTCCTCAGACCCCAACCAAACTCCCAGGACCTTTAAACCCCTGTTTTCCCAGCCAAGGTTACCAGGAAGACTGGGCCTATTTCCTACACTCCACTGACCTACCAAAACTGCCTCACTCTTCTCCCAGTTAACTTTGGCTGAAGCAGCCTTCCTATACAAAGCTAAACTGTCCTGTAGCTCCTGGATATCTCGCTGACCCTGGATAAAAACACTGACATCATCAGCATAAGCTGATACAACCACCGGGGGGGCCTGAGCTGACTCTGGCAGACACAGGCCCCTCAGCCGGTTTCTAAGTCTGCACAAAAGGGGCTCGATGGCAATACTGTATAATAGGCCTGAGATAGGGCAGCCCTGCCTGATCCCCCTTTTAACTGGTACAGGTCTGCTCAGCCCTCCCCCCACCTTCACAACACAACATGCATCACTGTACAAACACTTCACCCAGGACAAAAAGTGCTCCCCAACACCAAAAGCCTGCAATGTGGCAGCCAGAAAAGTGTGATCCACACGATCAAACGCCTTCTCCTGGTCAATAGAAATAATACCAACATTTATATTATACAGTTTGCAAACAACAAAAGGGTCTCTCATCAAAAACAAATTGTCCACAATTGATCTGCCAGGGATGCAATATGTCTGATCAGTACCAATGAGAAAGTCAATAAAACACTTCAGTCTGTTAGCTAGAACCTTTGACAGTATTTTATAGTCCGTACATAAGAGAGCCACAGGTCTCCAATTCTTTAGCAGGGTTAGATCTCCTTTCTTAGGCAACAGTGAAATCACTGCACGCCTACAGGAAGCTGGAAGAGACCCTTTCCCAAAGGACTCCCTCAATACGTCCAACAAATCTTGTCCTAGCATACTCCAAAAGTGTTTAAAAAAGTCTGCAGGTAAACCGTCTATGCCCGGAGCCTTGCCGGAGGCCATCTGTGTCACCGCAGAGGTCAGTTCCTCCAGCGTAATGTCAGAGCCCAGGGTGTCACTTTCGGCTGGACTCAGCTGTGGAAGGCCCTGAAAGAGTTCATCAGCAGCTTCCACGTCACAACCTTCGGCTTTGAACAGGTCTGTGTAGAAAGACACTGCATGCCTCCTCATCTCAGCAGGTTCAGAGGTTACCTGTCCATCGGGGAGACGCAGACATACCATCTGCTTCCTTTGACCCACAGACCTCTCCAGGTTGAAGAAAAAGGTGGTTGGTGCATCAATGTCTCTCATGGACGTAAAACGGGCTCTGATCAGAGCTCCCTTGGCTTTCTCCTGAAGAAAACAGTTAAGCTGTTGTTGTTTTAGGAGGGACTGCTCTATATTTCGAGCAGACACACTCTCTAACTCTCTGATCTCCCTCTCTAACTGCTCTATAGCTCTCCTAATGTTTGCAGTGGAGTAGGCTGTATACTGCTGGCAGAACACCCTAATCTGAGCCTTTCCTACCTCCCACCACTGACTCAGGGAGGGAAAAGACTCTTTCTTTGATTTCCAGTTGATCCAGAACAATTTAAAATTCTCACAGAAAATCAAATCTTGTAGAATCTTAACATTGAACTGCCAGAAAGATCTAGGTTTCTCTGTGTTGGACAAAATCAAATCTAAAGAAACTAGCTGATGATCTGTAAAACCAACAGGTTGGATGTGACAGTTCACTGCACGAGTAATAAAGGAAGCAGACATGTAGAATCTGTCTAGCCTGGCTGCACTGACTCCCCCATCTAGCATTCTCATCCAGGTGTATTGTTTAACAGAGGGATGCTTCATCCTCCACACATCCACTAAGTCAGCCTCTCTTATCACCCGTGACAGTAAAAGGGACGACTGAGAATGAGGCTCCCGTCCTATTCTGTCTAAAGTGACATTAGTGCAAACGTTCCAGTCCCCCCCCAGTATAACACACTCCCCCTGTACACTAGTGTCTAGCTTGTCTTTTAATAGCTGAAACACAGATACCCGTGCAGGGCCCTGACTGGGTGCATAAACATTAATAAAAGTGAAAGAGAAACCTAACAGTTCCACTTTCACCATCAAAGCTCTGCCTGCCACTATCTCTGTGCTGGATAACAACTTAACATTTAGAGAGGGGGAGAAGAACACAGCTACTCCAGCACTAAGGTTTGAGCCATGACTGAGTACATACTGACCCCCCCACCACATCCCCCAGTCCGTCTCATTCAGGCTATCACTGTGTGTTTCCTGCAGAAGTATCACATCTAGTTTTTTCCGATTAAAGAGCTCTAACACTAAAGCTCTTTTCTGTGCACTTCTACCCCCGTTAATGTTTAAAGAAGCAACCCTTAAAGCCTGCATTAGAGAAAAGAGATAGAGAAAAAGAACAGACAGGTACACACAGCAGAGAGGAGACACCCAGTGTTGCATGATCATGTTGCAATTATTTAGACCTTTTTCAGTTTCTTCCCTCTTTGGCTTCCTTTCGCAACTTTTTTCATAGCAGTTACATGCTTCCTGAGACGATAGCGTTTCTTGTCATCCAGCAGGTCTAACCCTACAACTTTCTGAAGAGTGCTCACTGTATGAAGAAACTTCTTAGTGTCAGGGAAAAAATCTCTCACTTCCACTGCCTTACCAAAAGACTCATCTAAGAAGACATTAATATCCTCCAAAGAATATATCTCTTCGTTCTGAGAGAGACTATCTGCAACTGAAACACAGTCAGAATCCCCCTCATCGCCTGTGTCCATCTCTGTCACCTCATTGTTGTCTGCAGCCTGTTGAAACTCTTTTTGTCGCCCAGAGCCAGACGGCAGCCCCTGCTGTGTGCCAACAGCCTCCACCTGACCCACAGCAGCATTCCTCACCCGTCCTGCTACATCATCTCGCCCCCGTTTACCTGTTTCCAGATGTTTCCCTCCCACACTCACTGCACCCTCTACAGTCCCTGCTTCATCTCTCACGATATTCATCCCTACTTCCTCCGCAGCCCCCGGGGCCCCGGCGGGTGCAACAGCAGCCCCCTCGACACCGGGTGCAACAGCAGCCCCCGCGACACAGGGTGCAACAGCG
>CM051023.1:9242218-9252218 GCA_027704905.1 Muraenolepis orangiensis | reverse complement strand
TTGCCTAACCCTTTGTTAATGATTTTACCTGAATTGAGTGCCCTCAAATGTGTGTGTGTGTTATGTATGTGTGTGTGTCTGTTTGTCTGTGTGTGTGAGAGTGTCTGTGTGTGTTTGTGTGTGTGTGTGTGTGTATTTGTAATGTATGTGTGTGTGTGTGTGTGTGTGTATGTGTGTTTGTTATGTATGTATGTGTGTGTGCATGCGTGTTTGTGTTTGTTATGCGTGTGTGTGTGTGTGTGTGTGTGTGTGTGTGTGTGTCTGTGTGTGTGTGTGTGTGTGTGTCTGTTTGTCTGTGTGTGTAGCAGAATGTTAATAGTATTACTGTACAACATGTTTTACAATTCATTTTAAAGTTGGTTTTATTACATTTTTTAAAAACATTGAGATTCCAGGGATCCCTCCGAGTTCTACCAGCAGGGGGCGCAAGAACCACCGGTGGTCCGGTACCACAGGTTGAGAACAGCTGCTCTAAAGGTGATATTTAAGTGTCCAACTGTGGCAGCCTGATGGCCTGACTGTGGAAGCTGTCTCTGAGCCTGACTGTGATGAAATGTGGACATACCGGCTACATTTTTGAAGTAGTATTATGAATTAATTGATTCATGTCCGTTACAAGGATATGAACATTAAAGGTCAGATGATCGTGAGGTTGTTTTGTTGTCGTCAGGTTCTTGCAGTCGTTTGGGTTCCAAGGCGCCATCTAGCGGTCTCTGGGCGTCACTACAACGGAATGCTCTGTTTCCCCTTAATGGCTTCCCTTCTCTCCCCTGGTCCCCAGACCCGCGGTCGTGGAGCTTGTTCACCGGTGACATGCGCCGGCTGAGGAAGCGGGCGGCGCTATATATATCTATAGATATAGATATCTATAGATATCTATATCTATAGATATAGATATCTATAGATATATATAGATAGATAGATATAGATATCTATAGATATAGATATATCTATAGATATCTATATCTATATGTTGATATACATGTATATATATCTATCTATCTATCTATATATATATATAGATACATATATCTATATCTATATATATATAACACCCCCATCTATCTATCTATCTATCTATCTATCTATCTATCTATCTATATCTATATAGATATATAGATATATATCTATATCTATATATAGATACATTTAAATATCTATATATATAGATATATATATCTATATATATAACACCCCCATAAGGCCCATAAGACGATCAATATCATTGATCTAGTGGGATTGGTGAACGGCTCTTAAACTACATGGAAATGTGCTCTTCTCTGAGCGGAAATAACCGGGTGCGTTGTTATGAGCTCAGAGCTGTCTGTGGAACAATGTGTGTTGGGCTGAACCTGCGGTGTCTCTCCACCAGAGGGCAGCAGAGTATCGTGTCACACACACTGTTGGAGCCAAACGAATAGGATTGAATGTTATTGAGTTGTGATCATGACGTTTGAATGAAATATGAATGATTGTGTTCCGGTCTCTCTAGATTACACTTAATAAGAACAGGTCAGGTTATATTATAACTACCTTAAGGTCAAACTAGATATAGATTACACTTAATAAGAACAGGTCAGGTTATATTATAACTACCTTAAGGTCAAACTAGATATAGATTACACTTAATAAGAGCAGGTCAGGTTATATTATAACTACCTTAAGGTCAAGCTAGATATAGATTACACTTAATAAGAGCAGGTCAGGTTGTATCTTAACTACCTTAAGGTCAAACTAGATATAGATTACACTTAATAAGAGCAGGTCAGGTTGTATCTTAACTACCTTAAGGTCAAACTAGATATAGATTACACTTAATAAGAGCAGGTCAGGTTGTATCTTAACTACCTTAAGGTCAAACTAGATATAGATTACACTTAATAAGAGCAGGTCAGGTTGTATCTTAACTACCTTAAGGTCAAACTAGATATAGATTACACTTAATAAGAGCAGGTCAGGTTGTATCTTAACTACCTTAAGGTCAAACTAGATATAGATTACACTTAATAAGAACAAGGAGTCCAGCTGAGTGGCGGGGAGAAGCAGGAAGGGGGCGGGTCCACCACAGCTGAAGTCAACCAATAGGGAAGTGACACACGTAGACATGCAGCAACACACACACACATGAGGGAAGCCATTGACATTAGAAGCACCACACACACCACAAGCAGGCAGATCCATCCTGTATATCTAGAACATATTAAACACTCCAAACACTAACCCTAACCCTACTAAAGCAATCATTGTAGTGCCTTCCATTAAGTCACTTCATCTTGACGCCTCAGGGGTTTCAATAGATTCCAAAATAAAACTCCTTCAAACAAAGGTAAATTAAACTCCGTGTTTAATTAAGCTCTTTACAAAGTAAATCGGTCGATTCATCAAGAATAACTCAAACTATAAACGTATTAAACTATCAACAAAAACGTATCAACGTAGCTATCAAACATATCAACATATCAACATATCAATTGAAAAACCATTTTCCTGCTGGCGTCTCCAAAACATTTCCACACTGTTCCCACAGTCCTTTGTCTTCAGCTAATTAACACAGGTGCGTGAGCCACCGGTGAACCACTCGGGCCAATTAACCCTTAGTGCGCCACAATAGAAGCTACAACAATATATAGATCTGCCAGCAGGTGTCATCATCACAAGTAACCAAATAATGGCTCCTACACATCGCCCCCCTTATTGCTACCAGGTAAGGTACAATAATAAACTAAAATAATAATATGGAGCCATACATTTCTCTCAATCCATAATCATAAATCGGAACGACATTAAACATTAGTGTAGTACATTGTTATTCAACGCAAGTTGGGCTGGCCTTTAAGCAACAAAAGGTGATTTGGGGTGAGAGGCTCAAGGTCAGTTGGGTTGTCTGATACTGTGGTAAGTGGGCGGCTGTTGAGAATAGATTCTACCTCACAGATGAAGGTGTGCAAGGATTCATCATCCAATGTCTGTTCTCTGGTAATGGACAAGAGTATTTGTTTGACTTGCTTTATAATTCTCTCCCATATTCCTCCAAAGTGCGAAGCGGCTGGTGGGTTGTAAGTCCATTTTATTCCTTTCTGTTGCAGGGCAACTTTCAGTTTGTTACTTTGGTTCCATTCTTTAACTGCATTCTTTAGCTCCTTGTCAGCTGATGTTAAATTCGTGCCATTGTCAGATCGTATTTGCGTCACCTGACCCCGTCTGCTTATAAATCTGCGAATAGCATGAATGCATGAATCTGTATTCAGTGAATAAGCAATTTCCAAGTGGACTGCCCTTGTAGTGAAACATGTAAAAATTACACCGTATCTTTTCACATCACTACGACCCCTCTTCACTATGATTGGGCCAAAGTAATCAGCACCAACAAAGCTGAAAGGTGGCAAGTCTGGTATTAGTCTTTCTTTCGGGAGGTCTGCCATCTTTTGCTCACCAAGGTTCGAATGTTGACGTTTGCATAGGACACATTCAGAGCATATCTTTCTAGCAAGAGCATTTGCTGCCGGAATCCAATAGCGCTGCCGCAGTTTGGACAACATATGATTTCTTCCACAGTGGCCTAACTGTTCATGAACTTGTTTCAACACAAGCTTGGACACGTGATGGTGTTTTGGAAGGATCACAGGGTGTTTTTGGTCCTCTGGCATAGCCATTCTGCTTAATCTTCCTCCAGTGTGAAGTAGTCCACCTTTTAGCAAAGGATCCAGCTTACGAATTGTGCTCTGACGACTGACGTAAGTGTCAGCCTTTTGCAAGGTTTCTATTTCTTCAGAGTAACATTCAATTTGAGCAAATTGTATGACGGCATGTTCTGCTGTTTTCAGATCATCCAAAGAGATGGGCTGTACATTAATGCATTTTTTACTCACTTGCATTTGTTCTTTCATTTGACATGGTTTACTTTCATCAGAATCTTTAACATTCACATTCAGCATCATTTCTTTTCTTTTCTGACTTAGCAGAGCACATTTTTCAGCTTCAGCATCCATGCAACTGCTCTGAGAAGCTTACTCCATTTTGAATGATACTGTATGAATACATGAGTAGGATTCTGCTCATTAGCTATTGTTGCCATAACGACAACATCTCTTTTCACTTCCACATCGTCATCACCACACTGTTGTGGGACGAAGTCAGAATTGGGCCATTCACATTCTTGCAACTTAAGAAAGTCTGGACCATCAAGCCAAGTGGTGGAGTGAAGTAGTGCACTAGCCCTTAACCCACGAGATGCACAGTCCGCTGGGTTGAGTTTAGTGCCAATGTGTCTCCATTGCTGTACCTTTGTAAGTTCTCTTATTGTGCTCACCCTATTGGCTACAAAGGTCTTGAATCTTTTGTTTTCATTTTTAATGTATTTCAGCACTGATGTACTATCAGACCAAAATACGGAACTCTCAAGTATAAGCTGCAACTCTGTTTTGATGAGCTTATCCATACGCACCGCAAGCACTGCTGCAGTAAGTTCTAATCTTGGCATGGTCATGTGCTTCAGGGGTGCGACACGCGCCTTCCCCATTAAGAAGGAGATATGCACATTCTCTTCTGCATTCTCAAGACGAAGATATGATACACATCCATAGCCACCTTCTGAAGCATCACTGAAGTGATGTAGTTGGGCAGATGTTACCTGACCAAAGTTCATGGGCTTCATACATCTGCTGACTACGAGCTCTCTGATGTGACTCAGTCCTGTCAGCCATTCCTGCCACATCTGGACGTAGTGCGCTTGTAGCTCTTTGTCCCAGGCATAATTCTGCCTGCACAAGTCCTGCAGGATGCTTTTAGCTGTAAGAACGAAAGGACAAATAAAGCCAAGAGGATCATAAACAGAAGCTATAATTGACAATATTCCTCTTCTAGTACATGGCTGGTCTTTGAGGCTCACAGCAAAGGTAAGTTGGTCCCTTTCTACATGCCACTGGATGCCGAGACTTCTCTCCACAGGTAAATCACTGGATTCTAGGTCAAGGTCTTTGACCTCTTTTGCTCGGTCTGCCTGTGGGATGGACATGAGAACATTTCTACTGTTGCTGATCCATTTGTGCAAGCGAAAGCCTCCCATTGCACATGCGGATTCAAGCTCCTTACACATCATGATAGCATCAGCTTCAGTCGTTACACTCTTTAAACAATCATCGACATAAAAATTGCACTTTATTGTTTCCATTGTTTCTCTGGAGAAGAAGTCTTTGAAGTCTTCTGCAGTCTGTCTTAGGGCGAAACTCGCACAACTTGGTGAGGATGTTGCCCCGAATATGTGCACAGTCATTCTGTATTCCCTAAGTGGCTGACTTGTGTCACCGTTGGGCCACCACAAAAATCGCAAGAAATTAACATGCCTATCAGCAACCCGCACCTGGTGGAACATGCTTTCTATATCTGCCATTAAGGCGATTGGCTCTTGGCGAAAGCGAAGAAGAACACCCACCAGATTGCTAGTGAGGTTTGGACCTTGTATGAGTTTGCTGTTTAAAGATATTCCCTGAAAGGAAGCTGAGCAGTCAAAGACTACTCTCAAAGTGCCCTTTTTTGGATGGTGCACTCCATGATGTGGCATATACCACACGGTTCCACTTTCTCCTTTCAGTTCATCAGACGGCACCGTCTCTGCATAGCCCTTTTCGATGACACTTTCCAAGAAGGTTGTGTATTCTTTATGATAATGTGCATTTCTTTCCAATTTCCTTTTCAGAGACAGGACCCGTTGCTGTGCCTGCTGGTAATTGCTTGGCATTGTTACATCATTGTCTTTGAAGGGTAACGGCAAGTAATAATGTCCATTTCTCAGTTCCTTTGAACTTTCCATGATTGACATGAATCGTTTGTCTGCTATTGACATCTCTGTTTTTTCCTCAGCTTTCAACTCTGGGAAATCATGCTGATATTGTTGAATCAATAAATCATTCAAATTTGCCACCGATATACGATTAACCACAGCGCATGAATGGATGCCTTTTGCTTCACATGTGGTTTCTTGCATGAGCCCATTGAGGACCCATCCTAAGGGTGTCTTAACAGCGTATGGCCCACTACCTCTGCTATTAATGATTTTCCATGGTTCCATAAGTTTGGCAGCATTTGTTCCAACTAGCAATTCAATGTCAGCGTCCACCTGTGGTATTTTCACCTCATGAAGGTATTTCCACTTATTTATTGAGTCTTGTTTTGGTATATGATGCTTTGAGACTGGCAGTTTTGTTTGCGTGTAAACCTCTGGGAGCTTATGAAACGTCTGGCCTGTCATATTACTAATTTCAAGACCAGACACTACACTGCTGCTGACTGGCCTCTCTTGCCCCATTGTGCGCAGCAGGATTTTGCAGTTTTTTCCCGGAGCGTTTAATTTCCTTTTAAGTGAGTCTGCGCAAAATGTTGCAGAACTGCCAGGATCCAAGAACGCATAAGTGTGAATGATTTTGTCTGAGTTGAACATCTTCACCTTAACTGGCACAATAGCAAGTGTACACTCTCTCGTTTCACCAGTGTGCATGTCATCTTTCACGGACACCATGGCGCTACTTGCAGGTAAGACATGGTCATCTCTCCGGTCGTCCTTTTGTTTGTCTCTGAGGATATGCAGAATGGTTGGATGAGAAAGAGAACACTTTTCACAGGTCATTTTTTTCTTACAGGTTCTGCTCACATGTCCCTTTGTCAGACATCCAAAACACATGCCATTTGTTTTCATATATTCAATTCTCTCAGTGTTTGGTCTACTCTGAAAGAGCTCACAGTGTTCGAATGTGTGATTCTTTTCACAAAATAAACAAGGCCTTTCAAAGGCAGTGCTGTTTGTTTTTTGTTTACATTCATTGTTTCTTGTGCCAGGTACATGAACAACTGTAGTTGCAAAGCTGGCTCGGTCTCTAGGTTTACTGCCCACTGTTTGAGGTTTGGGCTTTAAGAAGACCGTTTTAGTTTCCACTGTGCTACTACTGCTTAGGTCTCCAAACACTGGATCGAGCATTATTCTAGACTGCTTCTCTATAAATTCGACCAGGTCTTTGTAGGTCACTCTCTTGTCTTGGTCTTGCATGTTACACACATTCACACGCCATTTGTCACGCAGCCTAAACGGAAGTTTGGATGCAGTTTGTCTGAGATTGGTAGAGTTCTCCAGCTCTCTTAGACCATCAATGTCTTGCATGGTGTGATAGCAGCTGCGCAAGAAAAGAGCATAAGACCTTAGCCCAGTGCCATCCTCAGGCTTTATCACTGGCCAGTTCAGAGCTTTAGTCATGAAAGCAGATGCAATTTTAAAGCGGTTTCCAAACTGAAATTCAAGCTGTTTTTTAGCTTCCATATAGCCTACAGTTGGGTCCATGTGCAAAAAACTCGTGACCAGGCTTCTAGGTTGGCCTTTTGTATACTGTTGCAAGTAATACAGACGATCATCCATCATAGTGGTGTTTCTTTCTATACACTGCTCAAATGCCTTGATGAAGGTTCTATAATGCAGAGCATCACCATCAAAAACAGGGATTTCCCGATCAGGAAGAAGGGAAAGTGTTTGCTGCTTGACCAACAATTCCGTTATTTCAGTTTGTTTTTTCAACACGTCAGTAATATGCTGGTTAGCTTCACTATGTGAACCAGCAAATTGAGCAGGCTGTCTACTGACTACGTGGGGAGATATGGGCTCTTGAGCAAGCTGTACGCTGTCTCTTTGGGAAGCTACGTCCTCTCTATGTGGTCTTGCAGGCCTTTGCGTTGTAGCAGGGATTTTATGTTCAGTGGTCACGTCATATCGGTAACCACCAGGTAAAGGTTTTACTTCTGACTCCCGGTAAACGCGAACCCTTGCTTCGGCAGCAGCAAGCTCAGATTCTAAGGCAACTCTCTCTCTCCGTGCCTTTAGTTTTGCCTCCTCCACATCCAACTCCAGCTTGTCAGTCAGTACTCTAGATTTTGCCTTTAGTGCTGCGCACTCTGCCTCAGCCCTTAAATGCGCTGATTCTCGCGACGCTCCACTAATGCGACTAGAACGTGCGCTTGCGGCCTTACAGCTCTGCGGCACACTAGCTTGAGATGCCTTAATAGGGTTAACTTCCCCATCCTCCTCCACCTCATCTTCTTCACCATCCTCCTCCATTTCATCGTCTTTGCCTTCGGCCCATTTATACACTCCTTCAAGAAAACCTTGATAAAAAATCAATTTGGGCTCGTACCAATCAAGTTTGTCGGCCTCCAACTCGTACTCATCTTTTAACAAACTCTGAACTGCTACTTGTAATTCTTTAAATTCACTGAAATATCCTTCGAACAACCTAATTTGTTTTAACACAGTTTCCTTGTCTTGTGCCGCTTCTATTAGAACATTAATTTCATTTTTCTTTCGTGTCAAAACTCCAAGCTTCCCTCTACGGGTACCTAATAACTTAAACAGTGTCTTTGCTTCTTCTTCGTTCTGCTTTCCTGTCACTTCAGACTCTAACTGCTTTTCTGTCACTTCAGACTCCAACTCTAAATCAGACATTTTCGATTTTAACTGAGATATTCTCACCCAAAAGTATTTGCATAATCACTTAAAGTCTCTTAAATCCAAGAATACCAAAACGTAAAGTCCTTCTCATTAAAGTTTAAGCGCAACGGCAAAGTCAATGTCAATGTGCGAGCGCGGCGGCCCACATAGTCATTGTGCGAGCACGGCGGCTCACATACAGTTCCACAGTTTACTCACACCACCAGTGAAGATGCGATGCAGATCTTTCACTAACGTTAGGTCCATACATCCCGCATTCGGAAATATATCCACGATCACGAAGTTGCAGTCTTGGCTCTGCCAACGCCAGTAATCCAAAACAAGTACGCCTACTTCCAGGAATTCCAGTAATTCCAAACGCAAAAGTCCGTCATTCCAAAGCAGCTGGTTTTTCAAACTTTGTAGTGCCTTCCATTAAGTCACTTCATCTTGACGCCTCAGGGGTTTCAATAGATTCCAAAATAAAACTCCTTCAAACAAAGGTAAATTAAACTCCGTGTTTAATTAAGCTCTTTACAAAGTAAATCGGTCGATTCATCAAGAATAACTCAAACTATAAACGTATCAAACTATCAACAAAACGTATCAACGTAGCTATCAACATATCAACATATCAACATATCAATTGAAAAACCATTTTCCTGCTGGCGTCTCCAAAACATTTCCACACTGTTCTGCCCACAGTCCTTTGTCTTCAGCTAATTAACACAGGTGCGTGAGCCACCGGTGAACCACTCGGGCCAATTAACCCTTAGTGCGCCACAATAGAAGCTACAACAATATATAGATCGGCCAGCAGGTGTCATCATCACAAGTAACCAAATAATGGCTCCTACAATCATGTTAATGAGGTTCATATGGATTTGTTGAAAGATACGTTGGTTCTGGGGAGATTGCTGATTCTTTACATGGACTTACTTGAATGTTAAAGTACTAGTAGAATACATTGTACCTATTCTACTGAATACATGTACTGACCAAGTACCTATTCTACTGAATACATGTACTGACCAAGTACCTATTCTACTGAATATTTGTGTACATAATGTTTTTCCTTATATTGTTTTAGTCTTGTTCTGTTTTGTCTGGCCCCCTCTCACCCAGGCCCCAGTCTCTCTGCTCCTCTCCCCTCCTCTCACCCAGGTCCCAGTCTCTCTGCTCCTCTCCCCTCCTCTCACCCAGGCCCCAGTCTCTCTGCTCCTCTCCCCTCCTCTCACCCAGACCCCAGTCTCTATGCTCCTCTCCCCTCCTCTCACCCAGGCCCCAGTCTCTCTGCTCCTCTCCCCTCCTCTCACACAGGCCCCAGTCTCTCTGCTCCTCTCCCCTCCTCTCACCCAGGCCCCAGTCTCTCTGCTCCTCTCCCCTCCTCTCACCCAGGCCCCAGTCTCTCTGCTCCTCTCCCCTCCTCTCACCCAGGCCCCAGTCTCTCTGCACCTCTCCCCTCCTCTCACCCAGGCCCCAGTCTCTCTGCTCCTCTCCCCTCCTCTCACCCAGGCCCCAGTCTCTCTGCTCCTC
>CM051023.1:9227218-9237218 GCA_027704905.1 Muraenolepis orangiensis | reverse complement strand
GCACCACATCAGAGCCACTGACCCTCAACACGGGAGCCCCCCAGGGATGCGTGCTGAGCCCTCTCCTCTACTCCCTCTACACCCACGACTGCATGGCTATGCACAGCTCCAACGTCATCGTCAAGTTTGCTGACGACACGACAGTGATGGGCCTGATCGCCGGCGACGACGAGACAGCCTACAGGGAGGAGGTCGGATCGCTGGAGCAGTGGTGCCAGGAGAACAGCCTCGCCCTCAACGTCAAGAAGACCAAGGAGCTGATCGTGGACTTCAGGAGGCAGAGGGGAGAGCACAGCCCTATCTCCATCGACGGCATTGCAGTAGAGAGGGTCAGCAGCTTCAAGTTCCTCGGCGTGCACATCTCCGAGGACCTCACATGGTCCACGCACACCACATACGTGGTGAAAAAGGCCCAACAACGCCTGTATTTTCTCAGGCGTCTGAAGAAATTCAGCATGGGCCCCCGCATCCTGAGAACATTCTACAACGGCACCATCGAGAGTGTTCTGACAGGGTGTATCACCGCCTGGTACGGGAACTGCACGGCACTCGAGCGCAGAGCGCTTCAAAGGGTGGTGCGGACGGCCCAGTATATTGTTGGAGGTGAGCTCCCCTCCCTCCTGGACATTTACAACCAGCGGTGCGTGGCCAAGGCCAAAAGAATCATAAAAGACATTGCCCACCCCAGCCACGAACTTTACTCACTATTACCGTCAGGCAGGCGATACCGCAGTATCAAGTGTCGTACAAATAGGCTTAGAGATAGCTTCCACAGTCAGGCCATCAGGCTGCTGAACAAGGGCGTATAACATATAACAATGTATATTTTATTACATTGATTTATATATATATATTGCTCTTTTCTGTGCTGATTTTTGCATTTTATAAATTGCATTTTTTATTTTTACTATTATATTCTTTATTCAATTTTTTATTCTATTTTTATTTTATCTTATTTTATAACTGCTGTCTGTCGTCGGGTATTGCACACAAGATTTTCACATCACTGCTTTATACTAAACTGTAAACTGTGAAGTGACAATAAACTTGACTTGACTTGACTTGACTTGGAGCGACGGGCAGCAGAGGGCGCTGTTGTTCCCCCAACAGCTGGGGAGCGACGGCCAGCAGAGGGCGCTGTTGTTCCCCCAACAGCTGGGGAGCGACGGCCAGCAGAGGGCGCTGTTGTTCCCCCAACAGCTGGGGAGCGACGGCCAGCAGAGGGCGCTGTTGTTCCCCCAACAGCTGGGGAGCGACGTCCAGCAGAGGGCGCTGTTGTTCCCCCAACAGCTGGGGAGTGACGGGCAACAGCCGAGTGACCGAGACGGACCGAGAGCTGTGGGCCCTCCTCCATCTCCAATCATGAATACAGTACAATCATGTGGAACAGGAACCAGGAATACAAGTTGATTTATCACCGTATTAAAGGGTGTGTTGTGTTTCTTACTGTGCGAGGACCAGCTTGTGTTTCAGATTGGGTTTTTATTTGGGAGTAAATCTGAATTAGATTAGCCTTTATTGTCATTGTCATTGTATAATATAATAAAATAATACATAAACTATAATAAATTATAATAAACTAATCTGAACTAAATCAGCAGGTTTAGGTTAAGGTTAAGGACCATATTACATATGTACAGTAGTGCTAATTCTAAATGTATATCTCCATAGAGTCCAGGACTAGGCCGTATACACACCAGACCAGCAGTGGTTCAACCAGGTACTGCAGGGGGTGGTCCTTCACCTTCTCCAACCAAAACAACTAAAACCTAATCTTGTTGGCCAGAAGGTGGGGGATTCAGCGCCCCCTAGTGGTGCAATAACATGTATTAATAAAACATGGCTTGATAAGCAGCCGCATATATTAATATTTAGTCATTTATCAGACAGCTTCATCCAAAGATGCTGACAGTGAATAAATGTGATTCAGGAACAGGTAGGGGTCAGGGGTCATTAAGGATTAGGTAGGGGTCAGCCTGGACACCATTTCTTCTCCCCTACCGTCCTGTCACAGCTAGAAGTGCTGCCACTATCAGAACCTTCTCATCCACATTACATTACACTATCATACACTATCCCTCTTTTGATGGACTTTCTGGACTCATTACAGTTACTGCACTTTTCTGCAGGGTACTGCACTGTATTCATGATGCTGCATCACCACTGGCACTTTAAATCAAATTAAAATGGCACTTGCTGGACCCCCCAGGTCCCCCTGCTGGACCCTGGTCCCCCTGCTGGACCCAGGGTCCCCCTGCTGGACCCCCGGGTCCAACTGCTGGACCCCCGGGTCCCACTGCTGGACCCAGGTCCCCCTGCTGGACCCCCCAGGTCCCCCTGCTGGACCCCCCTGGTCCCCCTGCTGGACAAAGATCACCCTGCTGGACCCTGGTCGCCCTGCTGGTCCCAGGTCCCCCTGCTGGACCCAGGTCTCCCTGCTGGACCGAGGTCTCCCTGCTGGACCCAGGTCCCCCTGCTGGACCCAGGTCTCCCTGCTGGACCCCCGGGTCCCCCTGCTGGACCCAGATCCCCCTGCTGGACCCGGGTCCCCCTGCTGCACCCGGGTCCCCCTGCTGGACTAGGTCCCCCTGCTAGACCCAGGTCCCCCTGCTGGACCCAGGTCCCCCTGCTGGACCCAGGTCTCCCTGCTGGACCCCCGGGTACCCTTGCTGGACCCAGGTCCCCCTGATGGACCCAGGGTCCCCCTGCTGGACCCCCGGGTCTCACTGCTGGACCCCCGGGTCCCCCTGCTAGACCCAGGTCCCCCTGCTGGACCCAGGTCCCCCTGCTGGACCCCCAAGGTCCCCCTGCTGGATCCTGGTCCCCCTGCTGGACCCAGATCACCCTGCTGGACCCTGGTCACCCTGCTGTACCCTGGTCACCCTGCTGGTCCCAGGTCCCCCTGCTGGACCCAGGTCTCCCTGCTGGACCCGCGGGTCCCCCTGCTGGACCCAGGGTCCCCCTGCTGGACCCCCGGGTCCCACTGCTGGACCCCCGGGTCCCCCTGCTAGACCCAGGTCCCCCTGCTGGACCCAGGTCCCCCTGCTGGACCCCCCAGGTCCCCCTGCTGGATCCGGGTCCCCCTGCTGCACCCGGGTCCCCCTGCTGGACCCAGGTCCCCCTGCTGGACCCAGGTCCCCCTAATGGTCCCAGGTCCCCCTGCTGGACCCAGGTCCCCCTGCTAGACCCGGGTCCCCCTGCTGGACCCCCCAGGTCCCCGGGTCTAGCAGCGGGACCCGGGTCCCCCTGCTGGACCCCCAGGTCCCCGGGTCTAGCAGCGGGACCCGGGTCCCCCTGCTGGACCCAGGTCCCCCTGCTGGACCCGGGTCCCCCTGCAAGACCCAGGTCCCCCTGCTGGACCCGGGTCCCCCTGCTAGACCCGGGTCCCCCTGCTGGACCCCCCAGGTCCCCCTACTTGACTGCTGGACCCGGGTCCCCCTGCTAGACCCGGGTCCCCCTACTGGACCCGGGTCCCCCTGCTGGACCCAGGTCCCCCTGCTGGACCGATGTCCACCTGCTGGACCCAGGTCCCCCTGCAAGACCCAGGTCCCCCTGCTGGACCCGGGTCCCCCTGCTAGACCCGGGTCCCCCTGCTGGACCCCCCAGGTCCCCCTACTTGACTGCTGGACCCGGGTCCCCCTGCTAGACCCGGGTCCCCCTACTGGACCCGGGTCCCCCTGCTGGACCCAGGTCCCCCTGCTGGACCGATGTCTACCTGCTGGACCCAGGTCCCCCTGCTAGTCCCGGGTCCCCCTGCTGGGCCCAGGTCCCCCTACTGGACCCAGGTCCCCCTAATGGTCCTGGGTCCCCCTGCTGGACCCAGGTCCCCCTGCTGGACCCATGTCCACCTGCTGGACCCAGGTCCCCCTGCTGGTCCCGGGTCCCCCTGCTGGGCCCAGGTCCCCCTGCTGGATCCTCCAGGTCCCCCTGCTGGTTTATATGCAGATATGTGCAGATATATACAGTATATGTATATATACATATATATCTATATCTATATCTATATAGATAGATATAGATATATATCTAGATGAATATCTAGAAGTATTAAAGGTCCAGTGTCCTGGGGACCTCACTTTAAGGCTGGGTGCTGGCCCACCATGGGTCTCCCTCAAGGACTAAGGGGCTTGGGGACATCACTGTAAGGCAGGGTCCTGGCCCACCATGGGTCTCCCTTCAGGACTAAGGGGCTTGGGGACCTCCCTGTAAGGCAGGGTCCTGGCACACCATGGGTCTCCCTCCAGGACTAAGGGGCTTGGGGACCTCCCTGTAAGGCTGGGTCCTGGCCCACCATGGGTCTCCCTACAGGACTAAGGGGCTTGGGGACCTCCCTGTAAGGCTGGGTCCTGGCCCACAATGGGTCTCCCTCCAGGACTAAGGGGCTTGGGGACCTCCCTGTAAGGCTGGGTCCTGGCCCACTATGGGTCTCCCTCCAGGACTAAGGGGCTTGGAGAGTTCATTGGCTGTTGTCTGGGTGTGTTTGTTTACCTGCATGTGTTTGGGGGGAAGTGTCCACTATGGAGGCTCATTGGCTGAGAGCGCTAGGGGGAGGCGGGTTGGGAGGGAGAGAGTCACGCGAGAGTTAGAACGGGAGTGGGAGGAGAGGGTGTGTGTGTGTGTGTGTGTGTGTGTGTGTGTGTGTGTGTGTGTGTGTAAACGTGCTCTACTCCGAGCGGAAATAACCGGGTGCGTTGTTATGAGCTCAGAGCTGTCTGTGGAAAAATGTGTGTTGGGCTGCACCTGCGGTGTCTCTCCACCAGAGGGCAGCAGAGTATCGTGTCACACACACTGTTGGAGCCAAATGAATAGGATTGAATGTTATTGAGTTGTGATCATGATGTTTGAATGAAATATGAATGATTGTGTTCCGGTCTCTGTTGTGACCATGATGTTTGAATGTATAAAGGAGAATCAATCCATTAGTGTTGTACATAGGACTGTGTTTGTTTAAAGATGTGGGTGAGCGTCCCATTCCCTCTGGCTACTATATTGTTGTTGAAGCCATCACAGATCCTATGCTCCATCTTAAACTGACCACATGTGTGTCTAAGGTTAGAAGAACATGAATGCTTTCTTCTTCATTCTTCATTAGGGTCAAACTAGATATAGATTACACTTAATAAGAGCAGGTCAGGTTGTATCTTAACTACCTTAAGGTCAAGCTAGATATAGATTACACTTAATAAGAGCAGGTCAGGTTGTATCTTAACTACCTTAAGGTCAAACTAGATATAGATTACACTTAATAAGAGCAGGTCAGGTTGTATCTTAACTACCTTAAGGTCAAGCTAGATATAGATTACAATTAATAAGAGCAGGTCAGGTTGTATCTTAACTACCTTAAGGTCAAGCTAGATATAGATTACACTTAATAAGAGCAGGTCAGGTTGTATCTTAACTACCTTAAGGTCAAACTAGATATAGATTACACTTAATAAGAGCAGTTCAGGTTGTATCTTAACTACCTTAAGGTCAAACTAGATATAGATTACACTTAATAAGAGCAGGTCAGGTTGTATCTTAACTACCTTAAGGTCAAGCTAGATATAGATTACACTTACAAAGAGCAGGTCAGGTTGTATCTTAACTACCTTAAGGTCAAACTAGATATAGATTACACTTAATAAGAGCAGGTAATTTTGTATCTTAACTACCTTAAGGTCAAACTAGATATAGATTACACTTAATAAGAGCAGGTCAGGTTGTATCTTAACTACCTTAAGGTCAAACTAGATATAGATTACACTTAATAAGAGCAGGTCAGGTTGTATCTTAACTACCTTAAGGTCAAACTAGATATAGATTACACTTAATAAGAGCAGGTCAGGTTGTATCTTAACTACCTTAAGGTCAAACTAGATATAGATTACACTTAATAAGAACAGGTCAGGTTGTATTATAGCTACCTTAAGGTCAAACTAGATATAGATTACACTTAATAAGAGCAGGTCAGGTTGTATCTTAACTACCTTAAGGTCAAACTAGATATAGATTACACTTAATAAGAGCAGGTCAGGTTGTATCTTAACTACCTTAAGGTCAAACTAGATATAGATTACACTTAATAAGAGCAGGTCAGGTTGTATCTTAACTACCTTAAGGTCAAACTAGATATAGATTACACTTAATAAGAGCATGTCAGGTTGTATCTTAACTACCTTAAGGTCAAACTAGATATAGATTACACTTAATAAGAGCAGGTCAGGTTGTATCTTAACTACCGTAAGGTCAAACTAGATATAGATTACACTTAATAAGAGCAGGTCAGGTTGTATCTTAACTACCTTAAGGTCAAACTAGATATAGATTACACTTAATAAGAGCAGGTCAGGTTGTATCTTAACTACCTTAAGGTCAAAGTAGATATAGATTACACTTAATAAGAGCAGGTCAGGTTGTATCTTAACTACCTTAAGGTCAAACTAGATATAGATTACACTTAATAAGAACAAGGAGTCCAGCTGAGTGGCGGGGGAGGAGCAGGAAGGGGGCGGGTCCACCACAGCTGAAGTCAACCAATAGGGAAGTGACACACGTAGACATGCAGCAACACACACACACATGAGGGAAGCCATTGACATTAGAAGCACCACACACACCACAAGCAGGCAGATCCATCCTGTATATCTAGAACATATTAAACACTCCAAACACTAACCCTAACCCTACTAAAGCAATCATGTTAATGAGGTTCATATGGATTTGTTGAAAGATACGTTGGTTCTGGGGAGATTGCTGATTCTTTACATGGACTTACTTGAATGTGTGGGCAGGCACACCCATGTGTGTATGTGCGTGCCTGCCTGTAAAGGGTGCAACACAAACCAGAAAACAACAGAAGAAGAATGCAAACCAACAAGACTGTGTGTGAGTGTGTGTATCTGTGTGTGTGCACCTGTATCTGTTTCTGTGTGTGTGTGTGTGTGTGTGTGTGTGTGTGTGTGTGTGTGTGTGTGTGTGCGTGTGTGTGCGTGTGTGCGTGCCCCAGCCACGAGCTGTATTCCTTTCACCGTCAGCCAGGCGATACCTCAGTATCACTTGCCGTACAAATAGACTCAGAGACAGCTTCCACAGTCAGGCCATCAGGCTGCTGAACAAGGGCCTATAGCATATAACAATGGAGATGTTATTACATCCATTTATATATACATATTGATCTTTTTCTGTGCCCATATATCGCATTTTAGAAATTGAATTTTTATTTTAATATTTTAACTTTTATTCTATTCTGTTTTTATCTATTTTTATCTCATTTTTATCTATTTTTATCTATTTTTATCTTATTTTTATAACTGCTGTCTGTCGTGGGGTTTTGCACATCAGATTTTCACCCACTGCTTTATACTTGTGTAAACTGTGAAGTGACAATAAACTGGACTTGACTTGACTTGACTTGTGTGTGTGGCGTGTATTTGTGTAGGTGTATCTGTGTGTGTGTGTGTGTGTGTGTGTGTAAGTATGTGTGTCTGTCTGTATTTCTAGCTGTCTATCTCTGTCTATTTGTGTATGTGTGTGTGTGCGTGTTTGTGTGTGCGTTTGTGCACGCGCGTGTGTGTGTGTGTGCGCGTGTGTGCGTGTGTGTGCGTGTGTGTGTGTGTGTGCGTGTGTGCGCGTGTTTGTGTGTCCTTGTGTGCGCGTGTGTCCTTGTGTGCGCGTGTGTCCTTGTGTGTGTGTGTGCGTGTTTGTGTGTGCGTGTGTGCGCGCGTGTGTGTGCGTGTGTGTGTGTGTGTGTGTGTGTGTGTGTGCGCGTGTGTGTGTGTGTGTGCGTGCGTGTGTGTGCGTGTGTGTTTGTGTGTGTGTGTGTGTGTGCGTGTTTGTGTGTCCTTGTGTGTGTGTGTGTGTGTGTGTGTGTGTGTGTGTGTGTGCTTGTGTGTGTGTGTGTGTGTGCGTGTGTGTGTGTGTGTGCGTGTGTGTGTGTTTGTGTGTGTGTGTGTGTGTGTGTGTGTCTGCCAGTAAAGGGTGTAACCTGAAATACGAACCAGGAAACAACACAAGAAGAATCCAACCCAACAAGACTGAACCATTTTAGAGAAACTTTTGCAGTCAGTAATCAATAGTCTATATTGATTAAAGTGTATGCTTCTGAATAATAAATTCAAATGACAATCATGTTACAATATTGTACAATTCAGATTTTATTGAAAATGAATCAAAGTACCGTCAGAGACTGTGTGTCTGAACTTCTGGTCCTCAGAGCTCTCTGTCTATGGTTCATATTTTAATAAGGTTATTATAGTTCATGACTGAGTGAGTCATGGAACAACAGCCTAGAAGAGGTTAGTCTGAAAGGAACTGAACTGGGAGGGGAACTGGACCAACTGGTTCATCATGCTTTGATACCGAGCAGTGGCGAAGCGTGTCTATCACAACTGGACCTTCTGTAGACCAGGGGTTCCCCAACTCTTCAGCCCGCGACCCCCAACATAACAGACCCCCCCCCCCACTATCACCGGAGGGACTGGAACATTAAAAACAACGTGTGCACAGATCTTCACCATCGAGAACATCGTGAAGTCCAAGGGGGGGGGGGGGGGGTAATCGTGATATTGAAAATTGTGTGGGGCTTTTTTTTCAGCTGCAAATGATACTGTCGTGAATCTGTCGGAATCAAAATTCCTTTATTCGTCACCCGTACATATATAAAAATATCTATGCACACGTTATTATTAACAATAAAAACCTCATGGTCACATCAAGAGGATTCTGAAATCATCTCGCGACCCCCCCCCCCCCTCGGGGTCCCGCGCCCCCCCCCCCCCCCCCCCTCGGGTCCCGCGACCCCCACTTTGGGAACCCCTGCTGTAGACCACCACCCCCACCATCACCACCACCATTCGAAAATTCAGTTCTAGTCAGACGGACGTCACGGAGGAGTCACTTTATGCCTTATCTCATTTAGGAAGATCAGATTGTCGCAGCCAATTCCCAAGTGTACCATAGTTGTAAAGCAGAGTCCATGTAGTGAAGTAGCAGACCACCACAGACCACCACACAGGCTATCGGTTAAAGGGACGGTCTAACACGCTTCACGTGAAAAGGCTTAACGTAACTTTGGAACTTTAAGTTCCAAAATAGCGATCAATAATCACCAAATGTCTCTGGCATATGTCTTGTCATTAGCACTTTCACCTGTCAAAATGAAAGTGAAAAGGTGAAAGTGCTAATGACAAAACATATGCAAATTAGGTGATTATTGATCGCGGTTTTGTAACTCTTAGTTACGTCAAGTCTTTTCACGTTAAGCGATGCAAAGAAAGATCAAGTCCAAACTCTCAATTCAAATGCACAACAATGCTTAACAAACCCAAGACAGCCATTAACTAATCAGTCAACAAGTGTGTGGAAACAAAATGCAACAACCAGCTCAACGAGACGCAACACTGAGACAAAACCAGCAAAGACAAATGAGTCTCACTCACCAATGATGTTCACTTAAAGTCCAAATCCATTCTCCTGTCCTTCTGGATGAATGGTTCGACCACCATCAGGTCATAAAGATGATCGCTTTTCAGATCCAAAATAAGTTCCAATTCCCTGCCCTCTGGTCGGTCCCAAACAGCAACACTCCCATCAGTAGAGCCTCTTGTGGCTAGTAGAGCCCGTTAGCCACGGGTATCGTTCCCAGTTGCTACTCTGAAAATGGCGAACATAGCCTGCTTTAACTACTTGAGTCAGCTCCAGATTGTCAGGTATTGGACGGCCTTTTTTAATAATGTCCATCTTAACATTAAATGGTCGTCTTGAAAATGGTTCAGACAATAAATCCGCAACGACATCATCTTCACCTGTTGCCATTTTGACGTAAAAAAAAACAACGTAGAAAACGTAACACTACGCTAGATCCACTCTCGCGCCAGCCACCACATTGCACCTTCTAGCTCCCTATTGAGCTGCGGGGAAATCTAAAAGAATACGCCCATTGGCTACAAATGACGATATGATTGGTTGATCAAATTGTCAATCCAAACGTACGCTCTCATTCAGTCTAGGGCCAATGTCA
>CM051023.1:9210718-9226718 GCA_027704905.1 Muraenolepis orangiensis | reverse complement strand
TACAATCACGTTTAGTTATTAGTCATACAATTTGGCCTTTGAACTATCCAAATGAAGCCTAACCTTAATGTAACCAGCTGTGATATGTAGCTAGATATTGAAGAACAGTTGACCAGAATCTGGGCGGCATCTAGCAGCTTGAAGACATTGCGGAGGTTAGTCATTCAGCCCGTTCCCTGTTGGCCTTTCTCTGGCTTTAAGAACACCGGCGTTCATGGTCTGCTGGCCCCACCAAGTTAGAACATCTCTCCACACCTTCATGGTACAGCCTGGCATTCTAGCTGAAAGGGGAACACTGAGAAAAAGCATTAGAGGCCATACTACTAAATGAGTGGTATTAGTAATTACTAATAATTTAACTATTTAACCAACTATTATAGCCTTAAATAATATCGAGCTACTCTTTGTATTTCAAACTCAAGTGCCCAATTGGCTCATAATGCCCTTTGACATGATCAAAGTGCTCACCTTGTTGACGGGGGGTATATATAATATATATATTATATAAATATATATTTATTATTGTAGGAGCCGCATTTAAGTTTTTTATATTTTGAATAATTTATTGATTTTACCCTTTTTTGTTGGAATCCTGAGTGCGCCCTCTATAGGTGGTGAAGGTGCAACCCTTTAAATGGCTGCCAGGCGCGCATGGCGGGGAGAAGGCGGGACGCAAATACCGTCCTTGACCTCGGTTCTCGGTCGCTGAACCACGCTCCGTTTGGGCCTATGCATCCTTTATTTGCTGAATGTAATAACTTGGACTTTGAAATTGCAACGACATCCTTATTTTGTATTATCTTTTTTCTTTGCAATAAAACCGGCATCATTGGACAGTCAAACTCACGCGTTGGATTATTGGCAGGAACTGCGAGTCTGACACTGCTTCTACCGCTTTCTCCATTGTGGTCAAATCCAGTAAGAACGTAGGAACTTAGGATTTATGGGTTAAAGGAAAAACTCAGCTGTTTTTGCCACTACAACACGTCAATGACGCTGCTTGGATTTACCCGAGGATATTCACGCAAGCCGGACATAGGAATGTCGGCCTAACGCGTGGTGAACTTCAAACAAAGAAACGCTTCAACGGAGGTATGTGCTCGAAGAGATCATTCTTTTGATGGATTTTTCGTTGACAAACAATATTGGAATAATTAAGGAACAAGTTTCATGGAATATTTTTGCGTTAAGGAACTGTGATATTTGTTTTATGGAAGTTAATGCCGAAGCGGCCAAGCAATTGAATGAGTGGATTCACGGCCTACTTTGAGTGTATGAAACCAGAAGATACTTTTTGAAGATACCTCTTGGAAATTATATGAACTGTTTTGAACCTTTTTGAACACTTTGGAATTAAGAGACAGAAGAGAAATATTTTTCGTTGTTTTGGGAAGTTTATTTTGAGAACAATGTTGTCTAGTAACGACGCGGCCGAAGTGACTGTTCTAAACATGAGTGAGCAGGCCGCGTGTTTGCGCGCAGCTAGATCAGGACAATTGTCTCATGTAACAAGGAGAATGAATATTGTGAATACTTTGATGATGAGTGAAGAATCCCTCGACGAAGTAAAAGGAAACATGGTTAAGTTTTATGAAATACTTGAAGAGTTTAACAATTCGAATTCATTTTATGTTCATGAGTGCTTGGATGAGGAATCACGCAAAGATGATGACGAGAAGTGGTGTAAACCGCGATTAGCGCAAATAAGTGCTTTTATTGCAAATGTGGATAAATGGCTTTCACGAATAGAAAACCCTCATGGTCTTAGCTTAGGTGCAGTTACGTCTTCCGCTGAACAAACGGAAGAGCCAGAGTCTCTGGCTGAATCTGTTGATCGAGGAAATGATGAACGTAATGTCGACACGAACACGGATGCAAACGATGATGACACCAATGCACACGTTGATAACACCGATGCGCTATCAGTTGTCCAAAAGGTCATCTAGAGCGTCTTCATCATTGCGTATCGATGCAGAAGCAGACCGACTAGCTTTAGTTGCCAGAGTTGCGAAATTGAAGGAGAAACATGCAATAGAAGCACAGGAGGAAACGTTAAGGAAAAAGAGAGAAATGTTGGATTTGGACACAGAAATTGAAGCAGCTTCTGTAAAAATCAACTATCTAAAAGAAGCTGAAATGAATATGTCTAACCCCATGCAATCTAACACTGCTGTATCTAACCCTGTGTCTTCTGTTAAAATGCCTGTATTAGGTGCTGAAGCAGCTCAGACCACGTTTGATGCATCAACAGGTATGCAGGCGCACCTGGAGAAAAGGCCAGACTATTCGCTTCCTCTTTATGATAGCACTGCTCCAGCAGTCAGGACTAAGACAGGTGCCAATGTACAATTTCCCCTGCCTGCTTTAGCTACAGATAGGCAGGACAGCAAGCCTGTTTTCCTTCCCAGGGTCAGTGGTGATATTATGCCACGACAGCCACACACCTCATCACATAGCTTTCCCTCTGCTCTACATAGGCCTACCTCATCACATAGGCATTCATCTTCCATTCCCCCTGTCATTTCCCAGTCATATGCTAGCTCAGATCAAGCCACTCGTTCCACTGTGACACACAAGCAAATTCCCTCTTCAACCAGCTCATCGCAGGAAACTCACATGATCAAAGTTTTGGAGAATCAAAATGAATTAACCAGGATGCTCCTGAAACAGCAACTTTTGACTACACTGCCTCAAGGAAATATCCCACTATTTGACGGACAAGTTCTAGAGTACAAGTCATTCATTCACTCATTTGAAAACATGATTGAACAGAAAACGGATAACAATAGAGACAGGTTACAATTTCTTATTCAGTACACTAAGGGCCAAGCGCAGAGACTCGTCAAAAGTTGTGAGTACATGTTCCCCGACAGAGGCTATCAGAAAGCAAAGCAGTTACTGAAGGAAAACTTTGGAAATGAATACAAGATATCATGTGCATACATGGAAAAGGTCTTATCCTGGACTCAAATGAAATCTGAAGATTCCAAAATGCTGCACGATTATGCTTTGTTTCTCAGGAGCTGCTGCAACGCTATGGAGGAAATGGAGTACATGCAGGAACTGGACACCATGTCCAACATGAGAAGCATTGCCCTCAAGTTGCCCTTCAAGCTCAAGGAGAAAGGGCGTAACAAGGCTCATGAGCTACAAGAGCGACACCAGCGTAGGGTAACGATTTCAGATCTTGTCTCTTTTATTGAAAAGCAAGCCCGTATAGCAGCTGATCCAGTTTTCGGTGACCTTCAAGATCAGTCAACCAGTAGAGCTAAGGTTAGATCCCCTACTCTGTCACAGCTTTCAAAGTCATCTGGCAGTAGTTATGCCACTAGTACTGCTCTTGCCCAAAAAGAGACGAAGCCTGAACCCTCTTGCCCCCTCTGTAGCTCAAAGCACACATTGGACTTGTGCAAAGACTTCTCAAAGAAAATGCATAGAGACAAGATCAGTTTCTTAAAGACCAAGGGCATCTGCTTTGGATGTCTCTCCGCAGGCCACATTAGTAAAGACTGCAAAAGGCGACTAACATGTAAAGTTTGCAAGAAAACTCACCCAAGCGTCTTGCATATTGAGATTAAAGACGGCACAGCTCAAGAAGCAGAAAAACCCTCTGGTGTTATAGGCAGTGCATCAGCAGAGTTATGTGGTCATATAGGGGCCGGGGACCAAGAGTGCGCACTTTCCATCGTCCCAGTTAAGGTTAAGGCAGCAAAGGGCAGTCAAATCTTACAAGTGTATGCGCTCCTGGATCCAGGGTCTTCTGCCACCTTTTGCTCAGAGGAGCTCATGACACGTCTCAATCTCAAAGGAAGGAGAACACAAATTATTCTACGAACAATGAACCAAGAAAATTCTGTTCCCACTCATGTTGTCTCAGGAATTGAAGTTTCAGCATTGGACAGCGACAACTTCTCACCTCTTCCTGACACTTTCACTCAGAAGGAAATGCCAGTAACCACTAACAACGTCCCAAGGCAGAGTGACTTAGCGCAATGGACGTATTTAAGTGAAGTCAAAATCCCCTCTATTAGTGCAAAGGTAGAGTTGTTAATTGGAACAAATGCTCCAACCCTGATAGAGCCGTGGGAGGTTGTTAATAGCCAAAGTGGGGGCCCTTATGCAGCTAAAACACTATTGGGGTGGGTTGTAAATGGGCCACTTAGATGTGGAACTGGCAATGCAAGGAGTGTTACTGTGAATAAGATTTCAGTGGCAAGGCTAGAAGAGCTTATGATCTCACAGTATAATCAGGATTTTTGTGAAGTTGCCTCTGAGGAGAGAACTGAAATTTCCATTGAGGACAAAGGATTTCTGAAAATGGCCAACAAGGCAGTTCTGAATGATGGACATTACAATCTGAAATTGCCCTTCAGAAAAGTTGATGTCTGTTTGCCAAACAATCGCCAAATTGCAGAACAGCGCCTCCAGAGCCTAAAAAGAAAAATGAACAAGGATGAGCAATATAAACGGGAATATATTGCATTTTTCAAAGACATCTTTGATCCACTGGGCCTTCTTGCTCCTCTCATTCTCCCAGCTAAGCAGTTGTTACAGGAGCTCTGCCAGCGAGGCTCCGGATGGGACGAGCCTTTGCCCAAGTCATTGTCTGAAAGGTGGGTGGAATGGACCAACAGCCTGGATAAGATCAAAGGCTTCAGTGTGCCACGCTGTTTGAAACCAAAGGGCTATGGAATGACGAGCTGTGCCGAGCTGCATCACTTTGCCGACGCCAGTGAAAGTGGCTATGGTTCTGTCAGCTACATCAGACAGTTGAACAAGCAGGGAGTCATTCATGTCACTTTGGTCCTAGGAAAGTCCAGAGTTCTTCCCCTTAAGAACATCACAGTGCCACGACTGGAGCTGGCAGCCGCAGCATTGTTGGTGAAGGTAGACAGAATGTTGAGAAGAGAGGTACACCTTGACCTAAAGCCTTCATTTTTTTGGACTGATAGCCAAACGGTGCTCAAGTACATTGTAAATGACCAAGCCAGGTATAAGACCTATGTAGCCAATAGGGTCTCACTGATTCGGGAAAATACAGACCTGTCCCAATGGAGATACGTCAGCAGCAAGGACAATCCTGCTGATGATTCATCAAGAGGATTGAATGCACGAAGATTCATGGAGCAAAAGAGATGGACACATGCCCCTGAATTCTTATGGAACCCAAAGGAAAGATGGCCAGTGGAGGTAGTATTGGGCTCAGTGTCACAGGACGATCCAGAGGTCAGGAAAAGTGCTACTGTATTGGCAGCAGTAGTGAGCCCTGTGACACCCACAGACCAGCTTATTTGGTTCTTTTCAGACTGGAAGAGACTACTTAAAGCAGTGGCATGGTACCTCAGACTGAAAAGGATGTTGATGCTGATTGTGAAAAGAGGAAAGGAGCAGCTCTCATCTCAAATCAGCACCCGCTCAAGCACGAAAAAGGTGAGGATGAAAAATGAAGATTTCAGGATTTGCCTTGGTGGACAGCTTCTCACTGTTGAAGATCTGGCAGAGGCAGAAAGGTCAGTCGTCACATACACCCAAAGACAAGCATTTAGTGCTGAAATTGCAACACTGGAAATGACCCCGCCTAGAGTGCACAAGGGCAGTAGGATCTGTAGGCTCGATCCTGTCCTAGACGAGGGCATTTTGAGAGTAGGTGGCCGACTGCGCAAATCTGCAATGCCTGAGGAAACCAAACATCCTTGCATCTTGCCCAAAGACTCACACATCTCGATACTGCTCTTAAGAAACATCCATGAACGCTGTGGCCATAACGGCAGAAACTACATGCTATCAGAGCTCCGGAAAAAGTACTGGATTGTAAAAGGCAACTCGGTGGCAAGGAAGGTGCTCTCAAAGTGTGTCTTGTGTCGGCGTTCAAGGGGCAAAGCAAGTGAACAGAAGATGGCGGATTTGCCGTTAGAAAGAATCCTACCTGACCTCCCTCCATTTACCAATGTCGGGCTGGACTACTTTGGCCCATTTGAGGTGAAACGAGGCAGAACCACCATCAAGAGGTATGGAGTTCTTTTTACATGCATGTCCAGTCGGGCTATTCATTTGGAAGTTGCTTTTACACTTGACACAGACTCATGCATTCATGCTTTGAGGAGATTTGTCTGCAGGAGGGGCCAAGTGAAGCACATCAGGTCTGATAATGGAACGAACCTGGTGGGCGCGCATGGAGAGCTCAAGAAGGCCCTGATGGGCCCTAAATGAGAGGAAAATCCAAGATGCCTTGCTTCCAGATGGAATTGAGTGGAGTTTTAATCCCCCATCAGCATCACACCATGGCGGAGTCTGGGAAAGGATGATAAGATCTGTCCGCCAGGTGCTGAACGCCACTCTCCATCAACAGTCCATCGATGATGAAGGCCTCCAAACTCTGTTTTGCGAGGTGGAGGCAATCCTGAACAATCGTCCCCTCTCCACAGTGTCCTCAGACCCAAATGACCTAGAGCCGCTGACCCCAAACCACATCCTACTCTTGAAAGCCAAGCCAATCCTACCCCCTGGAACCTTTTTGAAGTCCGACATCTATGCCAGACGTCGCTGGAAACAGGTCCAGTACATGGCCGATCTGTTCTGGCAAAGGTGGACCAAAGAATATCTTCTGCTGCTGCAGGAGAGGCAGAAATGGACTTCACTAAAGAGGAACCTGAGTGTCGGAGACATTGTCTTGGTCGTTGACCCCACTGCTCCTCGAGGGTCCTGGCCATTAGGAAGAGTGCTGGAGACTAAACCTGATGCAAGGGGTCTGGTGCGGTCAGTGAAGCTCAAGACAAAGACTTCAGTCCTAGAGAGGCCCATAACCAAGCTGTGCCAAATCCTTGAGTCTGAAGAGTGACCAGTGTTCCTGATCACATGAGGAAGGAATGTAATGTATGCATGATTTCATGCTCTCTCTAAGTCATTATGCATTACATATCTCTGGAAGCATTAAGTGCTTATTTATTTGATTGATAAATTGCCCCTCTTGGCTCCTTTTTTAATTTGAGTAATTGATTCTATAGAGAACAATTAGGGGCCGGTGTAGGAGCCGCATTTAAGTTTTTTATATTTTGAATAATTTATTGATTTTACCCTTTTTTGTTGGAATCCTGAGTGCGCCCTCTATAGGTGGTGAAGGTGCAACCCTTTAAATGGCTGCCAGGCGCGCATGACGGGGAGAAGGCGGGACGCAAATACCGTCATTGACCTCGGTTCTCGGTCGCTGAACCACGCTCCGTTTGGGCCTATGCATCCTTTATTTGCTGAATGTAATAACTTGGACTTTGAAATTGCAACGACATCCTTATTTTGTATTATCTTTTTTCTTTGCAATAAAACCGGCATCATTGGACAGTCAAACTCACGCGTTGGATTATTGGCAGGAACTGCGAGTCTGACACTGCTTCTACCGCTTTCTCCATTGTGGTCAAATCCAGTAAGAACGTAGGAACTTAGGATTTATGGGTTAAAGGAAAAACTCAGCTGTTTTTGCCACTACAATATATATCTGCACATATCTGCATATATACCAGCAGGGGGACCTGGAGGATCCAGCAGGGGGACCTGGGTCCAGCAGTCTGTACCGTCTAACCCCTACCTGCTCCTTAATGACCTGTCTATGTACCGTCTAACCCCTACCTGCTCCTTAATGACCTGTCTCTGTACTGTCTAACCCCTACCTGCTCCTTAATGACCTGTCTAACCCCTACCTGCTCCTTAATGACCTGTCTCTGTACTGTCTAACCCATATCTGCTCCTTAATGACCTGTCTCTGTACTTTCTAACCCCTACCTGCTCCTTAATGACCTGTCTCTGTACTGTCTAACCCGTACCTGCTCCTTAATGACCTGTCTCTGTACTGTCTAACCCCTACCTGCTCCTTAATGACCTGTCTCTGTACTGTTTAACCCCTACCTGCTCCTTAATGACCTGTCTCTGTACTGTCTAACCCCTACCTGCTCCTTAATGACCTGTCTCTGTACTGTCTAACCCCTACCTGCTCCTTAATGACCTGTCTCTGTACTGTCTAACCCCTACCTGCTCCTTAATGACCTGTCTCTGTACTGTTTAACCCCTACCTGCTCCTTAATGACCTGTCTCTGTACTGTCTAACCCCTACCTGCTCCTTAATGACCTGTCTCTGTACTGTCTAACCCCTACTTGCTCCTTAATGACCTGTTTCTGTCCTGTCTAACCCCTACCTGCTCCTTAATGACCTGTCTCTGTACTGTCTAACCCCTACCTGCTCCTTAATGACCTGTCTCTGTACTGTCTAACCCCTACCTGCTCCTTAATGACCTGTCTCTGTACTGTCTAACCCCTACCTGCACCTTAATGACCTGTCTCTGTACTGTCTAACCCCTACCTGCTCCTTAATGACCTGTCTCTGTACTGTCTAACCCGTACCTGCTCCTTAATGACCTGTCTCTGTACTGTCTAACCCCTACCTGCTCCTTAATGACCTGTCTCTGTACTGTTTAACCCCTACCTGCTCCTTAATGACCTGTCTCTGTACTGTCTAACCCCTACCTGCTCCTTAATGACCTGTCTCTGTACTGTCTAACCCCTACCTGCTCCTTAATGACCTGTCTCTGTACTGTCTAACCCCTACCTGCTCCTTAATGACCTGTCTCTGTACTGTTTAACCCCTACCTGCTCCTTAATGACCTGTCTCTGTACTGTCTAACCCCTACCTGCTCCTTAATGACCTGTCTCTGTACTGTCTAACCCCTACTTGCTCCTTAATGACCTGTTTCTGTCCTGTCTAACCCCTACCTGCTCCTTAATGACCTGTCTCTGTACTGTCTAACCCCTACCTGCTCCTTAATGACCTGTCTCTGTACTGTCTAACCCCTACCTGCTCCTTAATGACCTGTCTCTGTACTGTCTAACCCCTACCTGCACCTTAATGACCTGTCTCTGTACTGTCTAACCCCTACCTGCTCCTTAATGACCTGTCTCTGTACTGTCTAACCCCTACCTGCTCCTTAATGACCTGTCTCTGTACTGTCTAACCCCTACCTGCACCTTAATGACCTGTCTCTGTACTGTCTAACCCCTACCTGCTCCTTAATGACCTGTCTCTGTACTGTCTAACCCGTACCTGCTCCTTAATGACCTGTCTCTGTACTGTCTAACCCCTACCTGCTCCTTAATGACCTGTCTCTGTACTGTTTAACCCCTACCTGCTCCTTAATGACCTGTCTCTGTACTGTCTAACCCCTACCTGCTCCTTAATGACCTGTCTCTGTACTGTCTAACCCCTACCTGCTCCTTAATGACCTGTCTCTGTACTGTCTAACCCCTACCTGCTCCTTAATGACCTGTCTCTGTACTGTTTAACCCCTACCTGCTCCTTAATGACCTGTCTCTGTACTGTCTAACCCCTACCTGCTCCTTAATGACCTGTCTCTGTACTGTCTAACCCCTACTTGCTCCTTAATGACCTGTTTCTGTCCTGTCTAACCCCTACCTGCTCCTTAATGACCTGTCTCTGTACTGTCTAACCCCTACCTGCTCCTTAATGACCTGTCTCTGTACTGTCTAACCCCTACCTGCTCCTTAATGACCTGTCTCTGTACTGTCTAACCCCTACCTGCACCTTAATGACCTGTCTCTGTACTGTCTAACCCCTACCTGCTCCTTAATGACCTGTCTCTGTACTGTCTAACCCCTACCTGCTCCTTAATGACCTGTCTCTGTACTGTCTAACCCCTACCTTCTCCTTAATGACTTGTCTCTGTACTGTCTAACCCCTACCTGCTCCTTAATGACCTGTCTCTGTACTGTCTAACCCCTACCTTCTCCTTAATGACTTGTCTCTGTACTGTCTAACCCCTACCTGCTCCTTAATGACTTGTCTCTGTACTGTATAACCCCTACCTTAAGGTGGTCCATTCTTGTGCAGAGGGCTCAGCAGGATAACAATGTTCTGTCCCATAAGAGATAAACACGATGTTCATGTATTCTTGTATTCAAATATCTAAAGTGGAACAGATTAAAACAGACTGAATTCATATCCTGACCATACACTAGAACACTATACACAATGGGTTCTATGTAGAATGCAGCCTATGTCATGAATGCGTTCAGCCACCAGAGGGCGCAGCAGCATTAGGACCTCACGTCCACATTGGCAGTTTGCCCAACTTTCAATTATTTGGTAGCAGCTGACAGTTGGTTATTAGTTAAGCTTTTATGAAGTTAGTTGCATAATTAAAAATAACTTCACTCACTTCATATACCTTGAGTTGCATGATGCATGTCATTATCAGTTATGACACTTACTGGTATCATGATTATAATAATAATTATTACTAGCGCATCGCCCGTGGTATTCCACGGGATCTAGACGTAGTAGTTGACACTTTTCACATAAAGATGATGTATAATGGAAAGAACAACCCCGTACAAAAATACAAATACAGTTCATAAATAAACATTTACTCATTTACTTAAAATACACATTTGTTCTATTGTAGAAATTCCTATTAACATATACTATGTTTTAGATATTTAAAGTTAACAGCCAGATGCTTTAAAACTTGCAAGATAAACCTTTGCTTTGCATATGTCAATCATTGCTAACCTTTACAGTATGCAGTCCTTGCAAACTAACACTGCCAGCCTTCCTATCTTGTGTACAACAATCGATCTGTGCTGCATAGCAACTGCTGTGGTGGAGGACTCCATTGTGGACCTTCTGGCCCCTGCCTGTGCATTAGGCTATGGCCCCTGCCTGTGCATTAGGCTATGGCCCCTAGATGAGTATTGTGTAAGATGATCACCTGACTTCCGTTGTTACGGCCTCAGCTGAGCATTGAAACCCCTGAGTTTTCCACTAAATCGCCCGCTAAACGAAGACTAGTGGATGGAATGCTTAACAGATGGACCTTGGTCCGGTTCAGACCCCCAAGCCTCCCCCCGGTATGAAGACCCCTCAACCTGAAGGGGGCGGGTTCCTTGTGACACACACACACTGTTAGAGAATTATATACTAGATTATTATTATTAATACTATTAGTAGAAGTAGTAGTAGTAGTAATAGTAGAAGTAGTAATAGTAATAATAATAATAATAATAATAATAATAATTATAATAATAAAAATAATAATAGTATTAATAATAATAATAACATTAATAATAATACTAATCATTTGGAGAGAGCTTGTAGTAGGCCTTTAAAATGATCTGTTGGCGCACTGCACTGCCTGGTGAATTAGTTAAAGAGCGTCACAATGAGTTAGGAACAAATCTGACCTCAAAACACCAACCTCTTCAAACTGAGCACTTTTGAGCCCACTTTCCCAGCTGGTGTCCGCAGCCGGAGCCGTCTTACCGGGGACGCCCCTTCTGGCTCTTCTTGGAGCCATCTCGGTTGATAGAGCTCATATATAACCCGTGCTACAGCCTCTGTTTGGAGATATAACCCGTGCTACAGCCTCCGTTTGGAGATATAACCCGTGCTACAGCCTCCGTTTGGAGATATAATCCGTGCTACAGCCTCCGTTTGGAGATATAACCCGTGCTACAGCCTCCGTTTGGAGATATAACCCGTGCTACAGCCTCCGTTTTGAGATATAACCCGTGCTACAGCCTCCGTTTGGAGATATAACCCGTGCTACAGCCTCCGTTTGGAGATATAACCCGTGCTACAGCCTCCGTTTGGAGATATAACCCGTGCTACAGCCTCCGTTTGGAGATATACTGTATAAACTGTGGTCACTATATCTGTCTCTTATAACACAACCATACATAACAATATGTTAAATATACTGTAGTCACTATATCTGTCTCTTATAACACAACCATATGTAACAATATGTTAATACTGTAGTTATATGGTGATATTAAAACTGGATAATTTTACAAAACCTTCACCCTCAAAAATGTGTATTTTACTCCATAATTCTGAATTACACCCAAAACTTAATCTCAAAAACAGTCCTAATGGATTAGCTAATCCAGATAGCGCTAGACTGAGATGGGAACAAGACTTCCAGATCCAGACAGATAATGAAGAATGAAGAAGAAAGCATTCATGTTCTTCTAACCTTAGACACACATGTGGTCAGTTTAAGATGGAGCACAGGATCTGTGATGGCTTCAACAACAATATAGTAGCCAGAGGGAATGGGACGCTCACCCACATCTTTAAACAAACACAGTCCTATGTACAACACTAATGGATTGATTGTCCTTTATACATTCAAACATCATGGTCACAACAAAGACCGGAACACAATCATTCATATTTCATTCAAACATCATGATCACAACTCAATAACATTCAATCCTATTTGGCTCCAACAGTGTGTGTGTGTGACACGATACTCTGCTGCCCTCTGGTGGAGAGACACCGCAGGTGCAGCCCAACACACATTTTTCCACAGACCGCTCTGAGCTCATAACAACGCACCCGGTTATTTCCGCTCGGAGAAGAGCACATTTCCACACACACACACACACACACACACACACACACACATGTGTGGGAATGTGTGAGGGGCCTTTTAATCACGTTGCCTTGGGGAATGTGGGAGGAGCCCACATACATTGCTGAACTTTTCAGTGAGAGAGAAAGAGAGAGAGAGACAGAGACAGATAGAGACAGGCCCACTACGCAGGCCCGCTCCTCAGGCCCGCTCCTCAGGCCCGCTCCTCGGCCCGCTCCTCAGGCCCGCTCCTCGGCCCGCTCCTCAGGCCCGCTCCTCGGCCCACTCCTCAGGCCCGCTCCTCAGGCCCGCTCCTCAGTCCCGCTCCTCAGGCCCGCTCCTCAGGCCCGCTCCTCAGTCCCGCTCCTCAGGCCCGCTCCTCAGGCCCGCTCCTCGGCCCACTCCTCAGGCCCGCTCCTCAGGCCCGCTCCTCATGCCCGCTCCTCGGCCCTCTCCTCAGGCCCGCTCCTCAGGCCCGCTCTTCAGGCCCGCTCCTCGGCCCACTACTCAGGCCCGCTCCTCAGGCCTGCTCCTCAGGCCCGCTCCTCAGGCCCGCTCCTCGGCCCGCTCCTCAGGCCTGCTCCTCGGCCCGCTCCTGCTCTCCTACTCCTTCCGGTAGTCCAAGATCAGCTCCTTGGTCTTCTTGACATTGAGGGCGAGGCTGTTCTCCTTGCACCACTGCTCCAGTGATCCAACCTCCTCCCTGTAGGCTGTCTTGTCGTCGCCGGCGATCAGGCCCATCACTGTCGTGTCGTCAGCAAACCTGATGATGACATTGGAGCTGTGCATAGCCATGCAGTCATTGGTGTAGAGGGAGTAGAGGAGAGGGCTCAACACGCATCCCTGGGGGCTCCCTTGTTGAGGGTCTGTGGCTCTGAGGTGGTGCTGCCCATCCTCAGCACCTGGCGGCGGTCCGACAGGAGGTCCAGTATCCAGCTGCACGTGGATGGGGGCACGCCTAGACCTCTAAGCTTGGTGTCGAGCTTGGCAGGAACTATCGTGATGAATGCTGAGCTGTAGTCCACAAACAGCATTCACACATAACAGTTCTTTCCCTCCAGGTGGGAAAGGGCAGTATGGAGGGCCATGGCAATTGTGTCGTCCGTGGATCTGCATAGTAAGTAGGTCGTACTACTTACTATGTGGTACGTTGTACTCTGTGGACGGAGTCGTTACTCCGACCTCCCGGTATCCAGACTCCTCTCCCGTCCCGGACTACTCGCCGGTCTACTACCTGCCGGTACTCCGCTGATCGACCTCCTGGTATCCAGACCCCTCTCCCGTCCCGGACTACTCGCCGGTCTCCTACCTGCCGGTACTCCGCTGATCGACCTCCTGGTATCCAGACCCCTGGCCTGTCCCCGATCACTCTTTTGTTGTCTGTTGTAAATAAAGCTCCACGTTATGGCTTCATTGTGTGGTTGGTCTGCGTTCTGGGTTCCACCAACACATCCCCTTGTGACAACAGGTCTATAGTCCTTCAGGCAGGTTACCTTGGGTTGTTTAGGGACAGGCCTGATGGTGGACATCGTGAAGACCACGGGAACAACAGCCTGGGACAAAAAATAAATAAATAAATATATATATATATATATATATATGTAAATATGTATTATTTGTGTATTCACTTCTATATATTTTAGTATTTATTTTGTAATTGGTACCTTTTGCACAGCTCAGAGCAGGTGATTACATGTCACTGTACATTGTACACTGGACCTTATTACACATAAACATCAATCAATAAACCAAAGCTGAATGTGGCTTCTCTGAAGACGACCCAAACTGCTGAGACTCTCGTCTGTCAGGATTTGGTCCACCAGGCTGACATCCTGAGAACACAGCAGTCAAACATAGTCATTAAGGATCGCAATCATATGAATAATAATCATAATCATCATAATAATAATATGCAGCTGTCATTTAGCACTACTCACTGCTTCTCTATACAACAACATTAGAGATTGATAACATTGATAACACTGTCTGTGCCTTATCCCAAGTGAAGGAGTTCAAGTATCTCGGGGTCTTGTTCTCCAGTGAGGGGAGGATGGAGCGTGAGATTGACAGGAGAATAGGTGCAGCGGGAGCGGTATTTGGTGCTCTTTGGCGCACCGTTGTAACCAAAAGAGAGATGAGCCAGAAGGCAAAGCTCTCGATCTACCGATCAGTCTTCGTTCCTACCCTCACCTATGGTCATGAACAATGGGTAATGACCGAAAGGACGAGATCGCGAATACAAGCGGCCAAAATGAGTTTCCTCAGGAGGGTGACTGGTATCTCCCTTAGGGATAGGGTGAGAAGCTCAGTCACTCGTGAGAGACTCGGAGTAGAGCCGCTGCTCCTTCACATAGAAAGGAGCCAGTTGAGGTGGTTCGGGCATCTAGTAAGGATGCTTCCTGGTCGCCTCCCGAGGGAGGTTTTCCAGGCACATCCAACTGGGAAGAGACCACGGGGCAGACCGAGGTACAGGTGGGAAGAGACCACGGGGCAGACCGAGGTACAGGTGGGAAGAGACCACGGGGCAGACCGAGGTACAGGTGGGAGGACACCACGGGGCAGACCGAGGTACAGGTGGGAAGAGACCACGGGGCAGACCGAGGTACAGGTGGGGTGATTACATCTCCACACTGGCCTGGGAACGCCTCGGGATCCCCCAGTCAGAGCTAGTCGATGTTGCCAGGGAGAGGGAAGTTTGGAGTCCCCTGCTGAAGCTGCTACCTCCGCGACCCGACTACGGATAAGCGGGAGAAGATGGATGGCAATAAACCCTGGTGTCCACCAACCTTGTAATCCCATGATTTAACAGTGTAGGTATAGGCAGGCTGTTACGTCCTCCTACCACTTTACCATCCGATAGTGGAGGCACCAAACACTAATGAAAGATGAATTCAAATAAAGAACATCAGACACAAACGTATTGAGTAGACCTAATGAAAGATGAATTTGTAGTAGTGAAGCCCATTGAGACTGGAACTGGGATTAAGGGCTAGACTCATCAAATGGACTTGACTTGACTCTTAAGCTTTTAGGTTTTAAATTGTGAACACATGATGAATTGAATTGAACCTTATGCTGTATGCTAGCACATCAAGCTAATCGTAGAGTAAACCATTTAATAGAACGTTGTCTTGACAAATCGTCAATCATTATTGATATGTAGTCGACGCTGTGGACACAAAAAAGACCACGTCACGGCAACCACACACACACACACACACACACACACACACACACACACACACACACACACACACACACACACAAACACACACACACACACACACACACACACACACACACACACACACACACACACACACACACATACACACACCCACACTCACACATACTCACACACACACATTTAGGGCACTCAATTCAGGTCAAATCATTAACAAAGGGTTAGGCAAAGTAAACCAACTCCAAAGGCCAGTGGCCCCCATTAACCCTAAAGCTGAAACTCTGTGGATGTGTGAGCGTGTGTCTGTGTGTGTGCACCAGTGTGTGTCTGCGTGTGTGTGTGTGTGCGTTTGTTATGTGTGCGTGTGCGTGGTCACCTTGCGGGCCATGATCTCCGACGC
>CM051023.1:9134972-9180418 GCA_027704905.1 Muraenolepis orangiensis | reverse complement strand
CGTTCGATTCCTGTTCGATTCCTGTCCTGTCCTCATTCCCGGTCAGGGAACATACATTTAAGACTTTCTAATAACTTGTCTAAATGTTCAATGGAAGATCTTACAATAAATTACGCCGTCATGTTCAATGGCAGATATTACATTCAATTAGGCAAGAATAAGCAACCCACTCCAATACAGCCAATGCTTCCCTGGTGGTCTAGTGGTTAGGATTCGGTGCTCTCACCGCCGCGGCCCGAGTTCGATTCCCGGTTAGGGAACATTCATTTATGACTTTCTAATAACTGTTGTCTAAATGTTCAACGGAAGATCTTACAATAAATTACACCCTCATGTCCAAGGCAGATATTACATTCAATTAGGAAAGAATAAGCCACCCACTCCAATACAGCCAAAGCTTACCTGGTGGTCTAGTGGTTAGGAATCGGCGCTCTCACCGCCGCGGCCCGGGTTCGATTCCCGGTCAGGGAACATACATTTATGACTTTCTAATAACTGTTGTCTAAATGTTCAACGGAAGATCTTACAATATATTTCGGGTAATGTTCAATGGCAGATCTTACATTCTATTAGGCAAAAATAAGCCACCCACTCCAATTCAGCCAACTCTTCCCTAGTGGTCTAGTGGTTAGGATTCGGGTTCGATTCCCGGTCAGGGAACATACATTTATGACTTTCTAATAACTGTTGTCTAAATGTTCAACGGAAGATCTTACAATATATTTCGGGTAATGTTCAATGGCAGATCTTACATTCTATTAGGCAAAAATAAGCCACCCACTCCAATTCAGCCAACTCTTCCCTAGTGGTCTAGTGGTTAGGATTCGGGTTCGATTCCCGGTCAGGGAACATACATTTATGACTTTCTAATAACTGTTGTCTAAATGTTCAACGGAAGATCTTACAATATATTTCGGGTAATGTTCAATGGCAGATCTTACATTCAATTTGGCAAGAATAAGCCACCCACTCCAATACAGCCAATTCTTCCCTGGTGGTCTAGTGGTTAGGATTCGGCGCTCTCACCGCCGCGGCCCGGGTTCGATTCCCGGTCAGGGAACATACATTTATGACTTTCTAATAACTGTTGTCTAAATGTTCAACGGAAGATCTTACAATATATTTCTGGTAATGTTCAATGGCAGATTTTACATTCTATTAGGCAAAAATAAGCCACCCACTCCAATTCAGCCAACTCTTCCCTAGTGGTCTAGTGGTTAGGATTCGGGTTCGATTCCCGGTCAGGGAACATACATTTATGACTTTCTAATAACTGTTGTCTAAATGTTCAACGGAAGATCTTACAATCAATTACACGCTCATGTTCAATGGCAGATATTACATTCAATTAGGAAAGAATAAGCCACCAATTCTTCCCTGGTGGTCTAGTGGTTAGGATTCGGCGTTCGATTCCTGTCCTGTCCTCACTCCCGGTCAGGGAACATACATTTAAGACTTTCTAATAACTTATCTAAATGTTCAATGGAAGATCTTACAATATATTTCGGGTAATATTCAATGGCAGATTTTACATTCAATTAGGCAAGAATAAGCCACCCACTCCAATACAGCCAATTCTTCCCTGGTCGTCTAGTGGTTAGGATTAGGGTTCGATTCCCCGTCAGGGAACATACATTTATGACTTTCTAATAACTGTTGTCTAAATGTTCAACGGAAGATCTTACAATAAATTACACCCTCATGTTCAATGGCAGATCTTACATTCAATTAGGCAAGTATAAGCCACCCACTCCAATACAGCCAACGCTTCCCTAGTGGTCTTGTGGTTAGGATTCGGCGTTCCATTCCTGTTCGATTCCTGTCCTGTCCTCATTCCCGGTCAGGGAACATACATTTAAGACTTTCTAATAACTTGTCTAAATGTTCAATGGAAGATCTTACAATAAATTACGCCGTCATGTTCAATGGCAGATATTACATTCAATTAGGCAAGAATAAGCAACCCACTCCAATGCAGCCAATGCTTCCCTGGTGGTCTAGTGGTTAGGATTCGGTGCTCTCACCGCCGCGGCCCGAGTTCGATTCCCGGTTAGGGAACATTCATTTATGACTTTCTAATAAATGTTCAACGGAAGATCTTACAATAAATTACACCCTCATGTCCAAGGCAGATATTACATTCAATTAGGAAAGAATAAGCCACCCACTCCAATACAGCCAAAGCTTACCTGGTGGTCTAGTGGTTAGGATTCGGCGCTCTCACCGCCGCGGCCCGGTTCGATTCCCGGTCAGGGAACATACATTTATGACTTTCTAATAACTGTTGTCTAAATGTTCAACGGAAGATCTTACAATATATTTCGGGTAATGTTCAATGGCAGATCTTACATTCAATTAGGCAAGAATAAGCCACCCACTCCAATACAGCCAATTCTTCCTTGGTGGTCTAGTGGTTAGGAATCGGGTTCGATTCCCGGTCAGGTAACATACATTTATGACTTTCTAATAACTGTTGTCTAAATGTTCAACGGAAGATCTTACAATATATTTCGGGTAATGTTCAATGACAGATCTTACATTCAATTAGGCAAGAATAAGCCACCCACTCCGAAACAGCCAATGCTTCCCTGGTGGTCTAGTGGTTAGGATTCGGCCCTCTCACCACCAAAGCCGGGTTCGATTCCCGGTTAGGGAACATACATTTATGACTTTCTAATAACTGTTGTCTAAATGTTCAACGGAAGATCTTACAATCAATTACACGCTCATGTTCAATGGCAGATATTACATTCAGTTAGGAAAGAATAAGCCACCAATGCTTCCCTGGTGGTCTAGTGGTTAGGATTCGGCCCTCTCACCACCGCGGCCCGGGTTCGATTCCCGGTTAGGGAACATACATTTATGACTTTCTAATAACTGTTGTCTAAATGTTCAACGGAAGATCTTACAATAAATTACACCCTCATGTTCAATGGCAGATCTTACATTCAATTAGGCAAGAATAAGCCACCCACTCCAATACAGCCAATTCTTCCCTGGTGGTCTAGTGGTTAGGATTCGGCGTTCGATTCCTGTCCTGTCCTCACTCCCGGTCAGGGAACATACATTTAAGACTTTCTAATAACTTGTCTAAATGTTCAATGGAAGATCTTACAATATATTTCGGGTAATATTCAATGGCAGATCTTACATTCAATTAGGCAAGAATAAGCCACCCACTCCAATACAGCCAATTCTTCCCTGGTCGTCTAGTGGTTAGGATTAGGGTTCGATTCCCGGTCAGGGAACATACATTTATGACTTTCTAATAACTGTTGTCTAAATGTTCAACGGAAGATCTTACAATAAATTACACCCTCATGTTCAATGGCAGATCTTACATTCAATTAGGCAAGTATAAGCCACCCACTCCAATACAGCCAACGCTTCCCTAGTGGTCTTGTGGTTAGGATTCGGCGTTCGATTCCTGTTCGATTCCTGTCCTGTCCTCATTCCCGGTCAGGGAACATACATTTAAGACTTTCTAATAACTTGTCTAAATGTTCAATGGAAGATCTTACAATAAATTACGCCGTCATGTTCAATGGCAGATATTACATTCAATTAGGCAAGAAAAAGCAACCCACTCCAATACAGCCAATGCTTCCCTGGTGGTCTAGTGGTTAGGATTCGGTGCTCCCACCGCCGCGGCCCGAGTTCGATTCCCGGTTAGGGAACATACATTTATGACTTTCTAATAACTGTTGTCTAAATGTTCAACGGAAGATCTTACAATAAATTACACCCTCATGTCCAAGGCAGATATTACATTCAATTAGGAAAGAATAAGCCACCCACTCCGATACAGCAAAAGCTTCCCTGGTGGTCTAGTGGTTAGGATTTGGCGCTCTCACCGCCGCGGCCCGGGTTCGATTACCGATCAGGGAACATACATTTATGACTTTCTAATAACTGTTGTCTAAATGTTCAACGGAAGATCTTACAATAAATTACACCCTCAAGTTCAATGGCAGATCTTACATTCAATTAGGCAAGTATAAGCCACCCACTCCAATACAGCCAACGCTTCCCTAGTGGTCTAGTGGTTAGGATTCGGCGTTCGATTCCTGTCCTGTCCTCATCCCGGTCAGGGAACATACATTTAAGACTTTCTAATAACTGTTGTCTAAATGTTCAACGGAAGATCTTACAATAAATTACACCCTCATGTTCAATGGCAGATATTACATTCAATTTGGCAAGAATAAGCCACCCACTCCAATACAGCCAATGCTTCCCTGGTGGTCTAGTGGTTAGGATTCGGCGCTCTCACAGCCACGGCCCGCGTTCGATTCCCGATCAGGGAACATACATTTATGACTTTCTAATAACTGTTGTCTAAATGTTCAACGGAAGATCTTACAATATATTTCGGGTAATGTTCAATGGCAGATCTAACATTCTATTAGGCAAAAATAAGCCACCCACTCCAATTCAGCCAACTCTTCCCTAGTGGTCTAGTGGTTAGGATTCGGCTTCGATTCCCGGTCAGGGAACATACATTTAAGACTTTCTAATAACTTGTCTAAATGTTCAATGGAAGATCTTACAATAAATTACGCCGTCATGTTCAATGGCAGATATTACATTCAATTAGGCAAGAATAAGCAACCCACTCCAATACAGCCAAAGCTTACCTGGTGGTCTAGTGGTTAGGATCGGCGCTCTCACCGCCGCGGCCCGGGTTCGATTCCCGGTCAGGGAACATACATTTATGACTTTCTAATAACTGTTGTCTAAATGTTCAACGGAAGATCTTACAATATATTTCGGGTAATGTTCAATGGCAGATCTTACATTCTATTAGGCAAAAATAAGCCACCCACTCCAATTCAGCCAACTCTTCCCTAGTGGTCTAGTGGTTAGGATTCGGGTTCGATTCCCGGTCAGGGAACATACATTTATGACTTTCTAATAACTGTTGTCTAAATGTTCAACGGAAGATCTTACAATATATTTCGGGTAATGTTCAATGGCAGATCTTACATTCTATTAGGCAAAAATAAGCCACCCACTCCAATTCAGCCAACTCTTCCCTAGTGGTCTAGTGGTTAGGATTCGGGTTCGATTCCCGGTCAGGGAACATACATTTATGACTTTCTAATAACTGTTGTCTAAATGTTCAACGGAAGATCTTACAATATATTTCGGGTAATGTTCAATGGCAGATCTTACATTCAATTTGGCAAGAATAAGCCACCCACTCCAATACAGCCAATTCTTCCCTGGTGGTCTAGTGGTTAGGATTCGGCGCTCTCACCGCCGCGGCCCGGGTTCGATTCCCGGTCAGGGAACATACATTTATGACTTTCTAATAACTGTTGTCTAAATGTTCAACGGAAGATCTTACAATATATTTCTGGTAATGTTCAATGGCAGATTTTACATTCAATTAGGCAAGAATAAGCCACCCACTCCAATACAGCCAACTCTTCCCTAGTGGTCTAGTGGTTAGGATTCGGGTTCGATTCCCGGTCAGGGAACATACATTTATGACTTTCTAATAACTGTTGTCTAAATGTTCAACGGAAGATCTTACAATCAATTACACGCTCATGTTCAATGGCAGATATTACATTCAATTAGGAAAGAATAAGCCACCAATTCTTCCCTGGTGGTCTAGTGGTTAGGATTCGGCGTTCGATTCCTGTCCTGTCCTCACTCCCGGTCAGGGAACATACATTTAAGACTTTCTAATAACTTATCTAAATGTTCAATGGAAGATCTTACAATATATTTCGGGTAATATTCAATGGCAGATCTTACATTCAATTAGGCAAGAATAAGCCACCCACTCCAATACAGCCAATTCTTCCCTGGTCGTCTAGTGGTTAGGATTAGGGTTCGATTCCCGGTCAGGGAACATACATTTATGACTTTCTAATAACTGTTGTCTAAATGTTCAACGGAAGATCTTACAATAAATTACACCCTCATGTTCAATGGCAGATCTTACATTCAATTAGGCAAGTATAAGCCACCCACTCCAATACAGCCAACGCTTCCCTAGTGGTCTTGTGGTTAGGATTCGGCGTTCCATTCCTGTTCGATTCCTGTCCTGTCCTCATTCCCGGTCAGGGAACATACATTTAAGACTTTCTAATAACTTGTCTAAATGTTCAATGGAAGATCTTACAATAAATTACGCCGTCATGTTCAATGGCAGATATTACATTCAATTAGGCAAGAATAAGCAACCCACTCCAATGCAGCCAATGCTTCCCTGGTGGTCTAGTGGTTAGGATTCGGTGCTCTCACCGCCGCGGCCCGAGTTCGATTCCCGGTTAGGGAACATTCATTTATGACTTTCTAATAAATGTTCAACGGAAGATCTTACAATAAATTACACCCTCATGTCCAAGGCAGATCTTACATTCAATTAGGCAAGAATAAGCCACCCACTCCAATACAGCCAATTCTTCCTTGGTGGTCTAGTGGTTAGGAATCGGGTTCGATTCCCGGTCAGGTAACATACATTTATGACTTTCTAATAACTGTTGTCTAAATGTTCAACGGAAGATCTTACAATATATTTCGGGTAATGTTCAATGACAGATCTTACATTCAATTAGGCAAGAATAAGCCACCCACTCCGAAACAGCCAATGCTTCCCTGGTGGTCTAGTGGTTAGGATTCGGCCCTCTCACCACCAAAGCCGGGGTTCGATTCCCGGTTAGGGAACATACATTTATGACTTTCTAATAACTGTTGTCTAAATGTTCAACGGAAGATCTTACAATCAATTACACGCTCATGTTCAATGGCAGATATTACATTCAGTTAGGAAAGAATAAGCCACCAATGCTTCCCTGGTGGTCTAGTGGTTAGGATTCGGCCCTCTCACCACCGCGGCCCGGGTTCGATTCCCGGTTAGGGAACATACATTTATGACTTTCTAATAACTGTTGTCTAAATGTTCAACGGAAGATCTTACAATAAATTACACCCTCATGTTCAATGGCAGATCTTACATTCAATTAGGCAAGAATAAGCCACCCACTCCAATACAGCCAATTCTTCCCTGGTGGTCTAGTGGTTAGGATTCGGCGTTCGATTCCTGTCCTGTCCTCACTCCCGGTCAGGGAACATACATTTAAGACTTTCTAATAACTTGTCTAAATGTTCAATGGAAGATCTTACAATATATTTCGGGTAATATTCAATGGCAGATCTTACATTCAATTAGGCAAGAATAAGCCACCCACTCCAATACAGCCAATTCTTCCCTGGTCGTCTAGTGGTTAGGATTAGGGTTCGATTCCCGGTCAGGGAACATACATTTATGACTTTCTAATAACTGTTGTCTAAATGTTCAACGGAAGATCTTACAATAAATTACACCCTCATGTTCAATGGCAGATCTTACATTCAATTAGGCAAGTATAAGCCACCCACTCCAATACAGCCAACGCTTCCCTAGTGGTCTTGTGGTTAGGATTCGGCGTTCGATTCCTGTTCGATTCCTGTCCTGTCCTCATTCCCGGTCAGGGAACATACATTTAAGACTTTCTAATAACTTGTCTAAATGTTCAATGGAAGATCTTACAATAAATTACGCCGTCATGTTCAATGGCAGATATTACATTCAATTAGGCAAGAAAAAGCAACCCACTCCAATACAGCCAATGCTTCCCTGGTGGTCTAGTGGTTAGGATTCGGTGCTCCCACCGCCGCGGCCCGAGTTCGATTCCCGGTTAGGGAACATACATTTATGACTTTCTAATAACTGTTGTCTAAATGTTCAACGGAAGATCTTACAATAAATTACACCCTCATGTCCAAGGCAGATATTACATTCAATTAGGAAAGAATAAGCCACCCACTCCGATACAGCAAAAGCTTCCCTGGTGGTCTAGTGGTTAGGATTTGGCGCTCTCACCGCCGCGGCCCGGGTTCGATTACCGATCAGGGAACATACATTTATGACTTTCTAATAACTGTTGTCTAAATGTTCAACGGAAGATCTTACAATAAATTACACCCTCAAGTTCAATGGCAGATCTTACATTCAATTAGGCAAGTATAAGCCACCCACTCCAATACAGCCAACGCTTCCCTAGTGGTCTAGTGGTTAGGATTCGGCGTTCGATTCCTGTCCTGTCCTCATCCCCGGTCAGGGAACATACATTTAAGACTTTCTAATAACTGTTGTCTAAATGTTCAACGGAAGATCTTACAATAAATTACACCCTCATGTTCAATGGCAGATATTACATTCAATTTGGCAAGAATAAGCCACCCACTCCAATACAGCCAATGCTTCCCTGGTGGTCTAGTGGTTAGGATTCGGCGCTCTCACAGCCACGGCCCGGGTTCGATTCCCGATCAGGGAACATACATTTATGACTTTCTAATAACTGTTGTCTAAATGTTCAACGGAAGATCTTACAATATATTTCGGGTAATGTTCAATGGCAGATCTAACATTCTATTAGGCAAAAATAAGCCACCCACTCCAATTCAGCCAACTCTTCCCTAGTGGTCTAGTGGTTAGGATTCGGCTTCGATTCCCGGTCAGGGAACATACATTTATGACTTTCTAATAACTGTTGTCTAAATGTTCAACGGAAGATCTTACAATATATATCGGGTAATGTTCAATGGCAGATCATACATTCAATTTGGCAAGAATAAGCCACCCACTCCAATACAGCCAACGCTTCCCTAGTGGTCTAGTGGTTAGGATTCGGCGTTCGATTCCTGTTCGATTCCTGTCCTGTCCTCATTCCCGGTCAGGGAACATACATTTAAGACTTTCTAATAACTTGTCTAAATGTTCAATGGAAGATCTTACAATAAATTACGCCGTCATGTTCAATGGCAGATATTACATTCAATTAGGCAAGAATAAGCAACCCACTCCAATACAGCCAATGCTTCCCTGGTGGTCTAGTGGTTAGGATTCGGCGCTCTCACAGCCACGGCCCGGGTTCGATTCCCGATCAGGGAACATACATTTATGACTTTCTAATAACTGTTGTCTAAATGTTCAACGGAAGATCTTACAATATATTTTGGGTAATGTTCAATGGCAGATCTTACATTCTATTAGGCAAGAATAAGCCACCCACTCCAATTCAGCCAACTCTTCCCTAGTGGTCTAGTGGTTAGGATTCGGGTTCGATTCCCGGTCAGGGAACATACATTTATGACTTTCTAATAACTGTTGTCTAAATGTTCAACGGAAGATCTTACAATATATTTCGGGTAATGTTCAATGGCAGATCTTACATTCAATTAGGCAAGAATAAGCCACCCACTCCAATACAGCCAATTCTTCCTTGGTGGTCTAGTGGTTAGGAATCGGGTTCGATTCCCGGTCAGGTAACATACATTTATGACTTTCTAATAACTGTTGTCTAAATGTTCAACGGAAGATCTTACAATATATTTCGGGTAATGTTCAATGGCAGATCTTACATTCAATTAGGCAAGAATAAGCCACCCACTCCGAAACAGCCAATGCTTCCCTGGTGGTCGCAGTCTAGCTCAGGAGGTAGAGCGGTCGCCTCACAACCGGAAGGTTGCTGGTTCGATCCCCGGCTCCTCCTAGCAAAAACTGTCGAGGTGTCCTTGAGGAAGACCCTAACCCTAACTGCTGTACAAATAGCTGCCCACTGCTCCTAATACTAGGATGGGTTAAATGCAGAGAACACGTTTCACTGTATGTCTTCATGTATGTAACCAATAAAGAGGATTCAATCCTCACAATTGTTGTTGTTGTTTGGTCTAGTGGTTAGGATTCGGCCCTCTCACCACCGCGGCCCGGGTTCGATTCCCGGTTAGGGAACATACATTTATGACTTTCTAATAACTGTTGTCTAAATGTTCAACGGAAGATCTTACAATCAATTACACGCTCATGTTCAATGGCAGATATTACATTCAATTAGGAAAGAATAAGCCACCAATGCTTCCCTGGTGGTCAAGTGGTTAGGATTCGGCGTTCGATTCCTGTCCTGTCCTCATTCCCTGTCAGGGAACATACATTTAAGACTTTCTAATAACTTGTCTAAATGTTCAACGGAAGATCTTACAATAAATTACACCCTCATGTTCAATGGCAGATATTACATTCAATTAGGCATGAATAAGCCACCCACTCCAATACAGCGATTGCTTCCCTGGTAGTCTAGTGGTTAGGGTTCGGCGCTCTCACCGCTGCGGCCCGTGTTCGATTCCCGGTCAGGGAACATACATTTATGACTTTCTAATAACTGTTGTCTAAATGTTCAACGGAAGATCTTACAATCAATTACACGCTCATGTTCAATGGCAGATATTACATTCAATTAGGAAAGAATAAGCCACCAATTCTTCCCTGGTGGTCTAGTGGTTAGGATTCGGCGTTCGATTCCTGTCCTGTCCTCACTCCCGGTCAGGGAACATACATTTAAGACTTTCTAATAACTTATCTAAATGTTCAATGGAAGATCTTACAATATATTTCGGGTAATATTCAATGGCAGATCTTACATTCAATTAGGCAAGAATAAGCCACCCACTCCAATACAGCCAATTCTTCCCTGGTCGTCTAGTGGTTAGGATTAGGGTTCGATTCCCGGTCAGGGAACATACATTTATGACTTTCTAATAACTGTTGTCTAAATGTTCAACGGAAGATCTTACAATAAATTACACCCTCATGTTCAATGGCAGATCTTACATTCAATTAGGCAAGTATAAGCCACCCACTCCAATACAGCCAACGCTTCCCTAGTGGTCTTGTGGTTAGGATTCGGCGTTCGATTCCTGTTCGATTCCTGTCCTGTCCTCATTCCCGGTCAGGGAACATACATTTAAGACTTTCTAATAACTTGTCTAAATGTTCAATGGAAGATCTTACAATAAATTACGCCGTCATGTTCAATGGCAGATATTACATTCAATTAGGCAAGAATAAGCAACCCACTCCAATACAGCCAATGCTTCCCTGGTGGTCTAGTGGTTAGGATTCGGTGCTCTCACCGCCGCGGCCCGAGTTCGATTCCCGGTTAGGGAACATTCATTTATGACTTTCTAATAACTGTTGTCTAAATGTTCAACGGAAGATCTTACAATAAATTACACCCTCATGTCCAAGGCAGATATTACATTCAATTAGGAAAGAATAAGCCACCCACTCCAATACAGCCAAAGCTTACCTGGTGGTCTAGTGGTTAGGAATCGGCGCTCTCACCGCCGCGGCCCGGGTTCGATTCCCGGTCAGGGAACATACATTTATGACTTTCTAATAACTGTTGTCTAAATGTTCAACGGAAGATCTTACAATATATTTCAGGTAATGTTCAATGGCAGATCTTACATTCAATTAGGCAAGAATAAGCCACCCACTCCAATACAGCCAACGCTTCCCTGGTGGTCTAGTGGTTAGGATTCGGCGCTCTCACCGCGCGGCCGGGTTCGATTCCCGGTCAGGGAACATACATTTATGACTTTCTAATAACTGTTGTCTAAATGTTCAACGGAAGATCTTACAATATATTTCGGGTAATGTTCAATGGCAGATCTTACATTCAATTAGGCAAGAATAAGCCACCCACTCCAATTCAGCCAACTCTTCCCTAGTGGTCTAGTGGTTAGGATTCGGGTTCCGATTCCCGGTCAGGGAACATACATTTATGACTTTCTAATAACTGTTGTCTAAATGTTCAACGGAAGATCTTACAATATATTTCGGGTAATGTTCAATGGCAGATCTTACATTCTATTAGGCAAGAATAAGCCACCCACTCCATTACAGCCAATGCTTTCCTGGTGGTCTAGTGGTTAGGATTCGGCACTCTCACCGCCGCGGCCCGGGTTCGATTCCCGGTCAGGGAACATACATTTATGACTTTCTAATAACTGTTGTCTAAATGTTCAACGGAAGATCTTACAATATATTTCAGGTAATGTTCAATGGCAGATCTTACATTCAATTAGGCAAGAATAAGCCACCCACTCCAATTCAGCCAACTCTTCCCTAGTGGTCTAGTGGTTAGGATTCGGGTTCGCATTCCCGGTCAGGGAACATACATTTATGACTTTCTAATAACTGTTGTCTAAATGTTCAACGGAAGATCTTACAATATATTTCGGGTAATGTTCAATGGCAGATCTTACATTCTATTAGGCAAGAATAAGCCACCCACTCCATTACAGCCAATGCTTTCCTGGTGGTCTAGTGGTTAGGATTCGGCACTCTCACCGCCGCAGCCCGGGTGCGATTCCCGGTCTGGGAACATACATTTATGACATTCTAATAACTGTTGTCTAAATGTTCAACGGAACATCTTACAATATATTTCAGGTAATGTTCAATGGCAGATCTTACATTCAATTAGGCAAGTATAAGCCACCCACTCCAATACAGCCAACGCTTCCCTAGTGGTCTAGTGGTTAGGATTCGGCGTTCGATTCCTGTTCGATTCCTGTCGTGTCCTCATTCCCGGTCAGGGAACATACATTTAAGACTTTCTAATAACTTGTCTAAATGTTCAATGGAAGATCTTACAATAAATTACGCCGTCATGTTCAATGGCAGATATTACATTCAATTAGGCAAGAATAAGCCACCCACTCCAATACAGCCAATGCTTCCCTGGTGGTCTAGTGGTTAGGATTCGGCGCTCTCACCGCCGCGGCCCGGTTCGATTCCCGGTCAGGGAACATACATTTATGACTTTCTAATAACTGTTGTCTAAATGTTCAACGGAAGATCTTACAATAAATTACACCCTCATGTTCAATGGCAGATATTACATTCAATTAGGCAAGAATAAGCCACCCACTCCATTAAGCCAATGCTTTTCTGGTGGTCTAGTGGTTAGGCGGGTCGATCCCGGGAACATACATTTATGACATTCTAATAACTGTTGTCGAAATGTTAAACGGAACATCTTACAATATATTTCAGGTAATGTTCAATGGCAGATCTTACATTCAATTAGGCAAGTATAAGCCACCCACTCCAATACAGCCAACGCTTCCCTAGTGGTTAGGATTCGGAGATCGATTCCTGTTCGATTCCTGTCCTGTCCTCATTCCCGGTCAGGGAACATACATTTAAGACTTTCTAATAACTTGTCTAAATGTTCAATGGAAGATCTTACAATAAATTACGCAGTCATGTTCAATGGCAGATATTACATTCAATTAGGCAAGAATAAGCCACCCACTCCATTACAGCCAATGCTTTCCTGGTGGTCTAGTGGTTAGGATTCGGCGCTCTCACCGCCGCGGCCCGGGTTCGATTCCCGGTCAGGGAACATACATTTATGACTTTCTAATAACTGTTGTCTAAATGTTCAACGGAAGATCTTACAATAAATTACACCCTCATGTTCAATGGCAGATATTACATTCAATTAGGCAAGAATAAGCCACCCACTCCATTAAGCCAATGCTTTTCTGGTGGTCTAGTGGTTAGGATTCGGCGCTCTCACCGCCGCGGCCCGGGTTCGATTCCCGGTCTGGGAACATACATTTATGACTTTCTAATAACTGTTGTCTAAATGTTCAACGGAACATCTTACAATATATTTCAGGTAATGTTCAATGGCAGATCTTACATTCAATTAGGCAAGTATAAGTGTGACGTCCATGGGTGGGTTTTGTTATTTGTATTTTATGTGTGTCACCGTTGTATTGGCCCCTTTTTCGTTTCTCCTTCCCAGGTGCCGCCCGTCTCTCCTCTAGGGAGCGCTGATTGCCTGATGAGCGGCGGCTGTCGGCAATCAGCCTTGATAGGACGGGTGGATAAAGCCTGGCATGTGACACCCATCCGGGCGCCTCATTGTGTCATTGCCACCGACCAGAGTGGAGTGTGGAGGTTGCCTGTTTGCCACTGTGGAGGGGGTTGACTTCATCATGGGAAATGATATCGCTGGGGGAAAAGTAATCCCTGTGTTGGAGGTGGTAGACGCTCCAGTATCGGAGTTATGTGGTGAATTGATTAAAAGTCACCCCGATGTTTTTCCTGTTTGTGCTGTCACCAGGGCACAGGAGAGGAAGCGAGACCAAGGTCTGGCGTTGAGTGACTCTATCTGTGGCGAGGCTCTCGCTAAGGACGAGTGGCCATCTGTTGGCGAGATGGAGAAGGTTGCTGTGAGTAGCGTTCAAGGGAAGCTGGTGATTCCCAAATTCGCTGACGTGCCACTACCACTGACACGTCAGGCATTGATCTCTGCTCAGCAAAATGATTCCTCCCTGTCTAGCTGTTTTGTGGCGGTGGCCAGTACTGCTACTGAGGCTAGTAGGAGACAGACCTTTGTGATGGAGGAGGGGGTGTTGATGCGCACCTGGGTTGCTAGGCCAGGTGTAGCAGACTTAAAGTGTGGAGAAGATTGGAATACGGTGCACCAAATTGTGTTACCATTGGTATGTAGACGTCATGTGTTGATGTTAGCACATGAACATGTGTGGTCTGGTCATTTGGGTATCGCCAAAACTTATGACCGGATTTTGCAGAATTTTTTTTGGCCCGGTCTGAAGACCGATGTGGTAAATTTTTGTGGTACCTGTAGTACCTGTCAAATAGTGGGGAAGCCAAATCAGGGGGTGCCACCAGCTCCTCTGCACCCCATCCCAGCAATGGGGGAACCTTTTGAACATGTGATCATTGACTGTGTGGGTCCCCTGCCCAAAACAAAAGCAGGTAATCAATACATGTTGACGATCATGTGTGTTTCCACCCGTTTCCCAGAGGCGATTCCTCTGAGGAAAATTACTGCTCCGGCCATTACCAAAGCCTTGAGCAAGTTTTTCACAACATTTGGTCTGCCAAAAGTTGTACAGTCTGACCAAGGGACAAATTTTATGTCTAAGACCTTTAATCAATCATTGCAGGCCTTGGGTGTCACTCATACAGTGTCCACTGCTTATCATCCTGAGTCACAGGGGGCACTAGAGCGCTGGCACCAGACACTGAAGGCGATGCTGAAAAAATACTGCATTGATACAGGTTGTGGTTGGGATGAGGGAGTGCCATTTATGCTCTTTGCTATTAGGGATGCCAAGCAGGAGTCGCTTGGATTTAGCCCTGCAGAGCTAGTGTTCGGTCACGGTATGCGTGGTCCATTAAAGGTGCTCAAAGAGAAGATGTTGTCTGGTTCTTCTCCCAGGTCGAGTGTGTTGGATTTTGTCTCCCAGTGTAAGGAGCGTCTCCACGGTGCGACCTCATTGGCTAAGGAAGCCCTCGCCTCTGCCCAGGGGGAAATGAAGAAACGGTTTGACAAGAAGGCGGTGGGGCGTCAGTTTGAGGCTGGAGATGAAGTGTTGGTTTTGCTGCCTATGCCTGGTTCTGCGCTCTCTGCCCGGTTCTCAGGACCTTATAAAGTGGAGAAAAAAGTGTCAGACACTAATTATATAATATGTACGCCCGAGCGGCGCAGAAAGACACGTTTGTGTCATATCAATATGTTAAAAAAATATCTCACCCGAGATGATGGGAGGAAGCAGGAGGGACCGCCTAGCAGTCCCGGGGCTGTTCCATCTGTTTTGTTGACATGTGTGAGCTCCCTGCCGGATGATGATTTGGCCGTGCTGTCCGAGGGTCAGCAGACGGGTCGCCTGTCTAACTGTGAATTCATGGGTGACGTCACTGCTCGTTTATTGTACCTGCCCGAATCTCAGGGTAGGGATGTGAGACAACTGTTGTTGTCATATCCAATGTTGTCTTCTGATGTGCCTTCCAGAACGACCGTCCTGGAGCACGATGTTGATGTTGGGAGTGCGACCCCCATTAAACAACACGCATATCGGTGTCCAATGGCGAAGAGGGAGGTCATGAAGAAAGAGGCTTTGTACCTGCTGGAAAATGGGCTAGCTAAACCGAGCCGTAGTCCATGGAGCTCTCCTTGCCTTTTAGCTCCCAAGGCTGATGGGTCTCCCCGTTTCTGTACTGATTACAGGAAGGTGAATGCTGTAACGGTGCCTGACTCGTTCCCGTTGCCTAGGATGGATGACTGCATCGATAGTATTGGTCCCGCTGTATTTATCACAAAGCTCGACCTCTTGAAGGGGTACTGGCAGGTTCCCCTGACAGAGCGAGCCTCGGATATTTCGGCGTTTGTTACACCGGACCACTTTCTGCAGTACACCGTCATGCCCTTCGGGATGAGAAATGCACCGGCCACGTTCCAACGACTGATGCATCTGGTGTTGGGGGATGTGCCTAAGTGCAACGTGTACTTGGATGATGTAGTGGTGTACTCCGACACATGGGCGGAGCACATTGCTAGCTTACGGGTGGTATTTGCACGTTTAGCGGAGGCGTCGTTGACTCTGAACCTTGCTAAATGTGAATTTGGTAAAGCCACTGTGACCTACTTGAGCAAACAGGTGGGACATGGACAGGTCCGCCCAGTTGACGCGAAGGTCACAGCGGTTCTTGCGTATCCAGCCCCTTCCACTAGGCGTGAGCTTCGGCGCTTCCTGGGAATGGCTGGATACTACCGTTGTTTTTGTCGGAACTTTTCGGTGGCGGTAGCTCCGCTCACCTCGTTATGTAGTCCTATTGTGCCGTTTGTGTGGACCACGGAATGTCAGTGCGCCTTTGAGACTGCAAAATCCCTTTTGTGCAGTGCCCCTGTTCTAGCAGCCCCTGACTTTGCTCGTCCTTTTCAGCTGGAGGTCGACGCGAGTGCTGCTGGGGCTGGAGCTGTGCTGTTACAGGAGGGCGAGGGCGACGTGCATCACCCGGTTTGCTACTTCTCGGTGAAGTTCAAGCATCATCAGCTTAACTATTCCACCATCGAGAAGGAGACGCTGGCGATGCTCCTCGCCCTCCAACATTTTGAGGTGTACGTGGGGTCCAGCTCCATTCCGGTGTTGGTTTACACGGACCACAATCCGTTGGTGTTTTTAGCCCAGATGTACAACAGCAATCAGCGATTGATGCGTTGGGCCCTACTGGTGCAGGGCTACAATATTGTCATACGCCACAAAAAGGGCGTGGACAATGTTGTGGCCGATGCCTTGTCCAGAGGGTAGGTCTGGGGGTACTAATCGGATGTTGATTCATAGGTAACAATGTTTTGCTCACCCAATAGGTTCGCTTCTATGGGGGGAGGTGTGACGTCCATGGGTGGGTTTTGTTATTTGTATTTTATGTGTGTCACCGTTGTATTGGCCCCTTTTTCGTTTCTCCTTCCCAGGTGCCGCCCGTCTCTCCTCTAGGGAGCGCTGATTGCCTGATGAGCGGCGGCTGTCGGCAATCAGCCTTGATAGGACGGGTGGATAAAGCCTGGCATGTGACACCCATCCGGGCGCCTCATTGTGTCATTGCCACCGACCAGAGTGGAGTGTGGAGGTTGCCTGTTTGCCACTGTGTGTGGATGCGATGCGTTTTTGTGTTGTTGTGGGTTTGATTCCCCATAGTGAATAAATATAATTTACCCTTGTAACAAACGTTTTGTCTAAATTCCTGCCGGGACCTGTGCTTAAAAGCGCTCACTGGACGGGTTGGCTTCACAACAGCCCGGTCCAGGTGTAATTTGTTTGGTCATCAGACCTTTGGTTGTGACAATAAGCCACCCACTCAAATACAGCCAACGCTTCCCTAGTGGTCTAGTGGTTAGGATTCGGCGTTCGATTCCTGTTCGATTCCTGTCCTGTCCTCATTCCCGGTCAGGGAACATACATTTAAGACTTTCTAATAACTTGTCTAAATGTTCAATGGAACATCTTACAATAAATTACGCCGTCATGTTCAATGGCAGATATTACATTCAATTAGGCAAGTATAAGCCACCCACTCCAATACACCCACTCCAAATATAGCCAAATCTTCCCTGGTGGTCTAGTGGTTAGGATTCGGCGCTCTCACCGCCGCGGCCCGAGTTCGATTCCCGGTCAGGGAACATACATTTGTGACTTTCTACAATATACATTTGTGAACATCTTACAATATATTTCAGGTAATGTTCAATGGCAGATCTTACATTCAATTAGGCAAGTATAAGCCACCCACTCCAATACAGCCAACGCTTCCCTAGTGGTCTAGTGGTTAGGATTCGGCGTTCGATTCCTGTTCGATTCCTGTCCTGTCCTCATTCCCGGTCAGGGAACATACATTTATGACTTTCTAATAACTGTTGTCTAAATGTTCAACGGAAGATCTTACAATCAATTACACCCTCATGTTCAATGGCAGATATTACATTCAATTAGGCAAGAATAAGCCACCCACTCCATTAAGCCAATGCTTTTCTGGTGGTCTAGTGGTTAGGATTCGGCGCTCTCACCGCCGCGGCCCGGGTTCGATTCCCGGTCAGGGAACATACATTTGTGACTTTCTAATTTGTGACTTTCTAATAACTGTTGTCTAAATGTTCAACGGAAGATCTTACAATAAACTACACCCTCATGTTCAATGGCAGATATTACATTCAATTAGGCAAGAATAAGCCACCCACTCCATTAAGCCAATGCTTTTCTGGTGGTCTAGTGGTTAGGATTCGGCGCTCTCACCGCCGCGGCCCGGGTTCGATTCCCGGTCTGGGAACATACATTTATGACTTTCTAAAAACTGTTGTCTAAATGTTCAACGGAACATCTTACAATATATTTCAGGTAATGTTCAATGGCAGATCTTACATTCAATTAGGCAAGATTAAGCCACCCACTCCAATTCAGCCAACTCTTCCCTAGTGGTCTAGTGGTTAGGATTCGGGTTCCATTCCCGGTCAGGGAACATACATTTATGACTTTCTAATAACTGTTGTCTAAATGTTCAACGGAAGATCTTGCAATATATTTCGGGTAATGTTCAATGGCAGATCTTACATTCTATTAGGCAAGAATAAGCCACCCACTCCATTAAGCCAATGCTTTTCTGGTGGTCTAGTGGTTAGGATTCGGCGCTCTCACCGCCGCGGCCCGGGTTCGATTCCCGGTCTGGGAACATACATTTATGACTTTCTAATAACTGTTGTCTAAATGTTCAACGGAACATCTTACAATATATTTCAGGTAATGTTCAATGGCAGATCTTACATTCAATTAGGCAAGTATAAGCCACCCACTCCAATACAGCCAACGCTTCCCTAGTGGTCTAGTGGTTAGGATTCGGCGTTCGATTCCTGTTCGATTCCTGTCCTGTCCTCATTCCGGTCAGGGAACATACATTTAAGACTTTCTAATAACTTGTCTAAATGTTCAATGGAAGATCTTACAATAAATTACGCCGTCATGTTCAATGGCAGATATTACATTCAATTAGGCAAGAATAAGCCACCCACTCCAATACAGCCAATGCTTCCCTGGTGGTCTAGTGGTTAGGATTCGGCGCTCTCACCGCCGCGGCCCGGGTTCGATTCCCGGTCAGGGAACATACATTTATGACTTTCTAATAACTGTTGTCTAAATGTTCAACGGAAGATCTTACAATAAATTACACCATCATGTTCAATGGCAGATATTACATTCAATTAGGCAAGAATAAGCCACCCACTCCATTAAGCCAATGCTTTTCTGGTGGTCTAGTGGTTAGGATTCGGCGCTCTCACCGCCGCGGCCCGGGTTCGATTCCCGGTCTGGGAACATACATTTATGACTTTCTAATAACTGTTGTCTAAATGTTCAACGGAACATCTTACAATATATTTCAGGTAATGTTCAATGGCAGATCTTACATTCAATTAGGCAAGATTAAGCCACCCACTCCAATTCAGCCAACTCTTCCCTAGTGGTCTAGTGGTTAGGATTCGGGTTCCATTCCCGGTCAGGGAACATACATTTATGACATTCTAATAACTGTTGTCTAAATGTTCAACGGAACATCTTACAATAAATTACGCCGTCATGTTCAATGGCAGATATTACATTCAATTAGGCAAGAATAAGCCACCCACTCCATTAAGCCAATGCTTTTCTGGTGGTCTAGTGGTTAGGATTCGGCGCTCTCACCGCCGCGGCCCGGGTTCGATTCCCGGTCTGGGAACATACATTTATGACATTCTAATAACTGTTGTCTAAATGTTAAACGGAACATCTTACAATATATTTCAGGTAATGTTCAATGGCAGATCTTACATTCAATTAGGCAAGTATAAGCCACCCACTCCAATACAGCCAACGCTTCCCTAGTGGTCTAGTGGTTAGGATTCGGCGTTCGATTCCTGTTCGATTCCTGTCCTGTCCTCATTTCCGGTCAGGGAACATACATTTAAGACTTTCTAATAACTTGTCTAAATGTTCAATGGAAGATCTTACAATAAATTACGCCGTCATGTTCAATGGCAGATATTACATTCAATTAGGCAAGAATAAGCCACCCACTCCAATACAGCCAATGCTTCCCTGGTGGTCTAGTGGTTAGGATTCGGCGCTCTCACCGCCGCGGCCCGGGTTCGATTCCCGGTCAGGGAACATACATTTATGACTTTCTAATAACTGTTGTCTAAATGTTCAACGGAAGATCTTACAATAAATTACACCATCATGTTCAATGGCAGATATTACATTCAATTAGGCAAGAATAAGCCACCCACTCCATTAAGCCAATGCTTTTCTGGTGGTCTAGTGGTTAGGATTCGGCGCTCTCACCGCCGCGGCCCGGGTTCGATTCCCGGTCTGGGAACATACATTTATGACTTTCTAATAACTGTTGTCTAAATGTTCAACGGAACATCTTACAATATATTTCAGGTAATGTTCAATGGCAGATCTTACATTCAATTAGGCAAGATTAAGCCACCCACTCCAATTCAGCCAACTCTTCCCTAGTGGTCTAGTGGTTAGGATTCGGGTTCCATTCCCGGTCAGGGAACATACATTTATGACATTCTAATAACTGTTGTCTAAATGTTCAACGGAACATCTTACAATAAATTACGCCGTCATGTTCAATGGCAGATCTTACATTCTATTAGGCAAGAATAAGCCACCCACTCCATTAAGCCAATGCTTTTCTGGTGGTCTAGTGGTTAGGATTCGGCGCTCTCACCGCCGCGGCCCGGGTTCGATTCCCGGTCTGGGAACATACATTTATGACTTTCTAATAACTGTTGTCTAAATGTTCAACGGAACATCTTACAATATATTTCAGGTAATGTTCAATGGCAGATCTTACATTCAATTAGGCAAGTATAAGCCACCCACTCAAATACAGCCAACGCTTCCCTAGTGGTCTAGTGGTTAGGATTCGGCGTTCGATTCCTGTTCGATTCCTGTCCTGTCCTCATTCCCGGTCAGGGAACATACATTTAAGACTTTCTAATAACTTGTCTAAATGTTCAATGGAACATCTTACAATAAATTACGCCGTCATGTTCAATGGCAGATATTACATTCAATTAGGCAAGAATAAGCCACCGACTCCAATACAGCCAATGCTTCCCTGGTGGTCTAGTGGTTAGGATTCGGCGCTCTCACCGCCGCGGCCCGGGTTCGATTCCCGGTCAGGGAACATACATTTATGACTTTCTAATAACTGTTGTCTAAATGTTCAACGGAAGATCTTACTATAAATTACACCCGCATGTTCAATGGCAGATCTTACATTCAATTAGGCAAGAATATGCCACCCACTCCAATACAGCCAATGTTTCCCTGGTGGTCTAGTGGTTAGGATTCGGCGCTCTCACCGCCGCGGCCAGGGTTCGATTCCCTGTCTGGGAATATACATTTATGACTTTCTAATAACTGTTGTCTAAATGTTCAACGGAACATCTTACAATATATTTCAGGTAATGTTCAATGGCAGATCTTACATTCAATTAGGCAAGATTAAGCCACCCACTCCAATTCAGCCAACTCTTCCCTAGTGGTCTAGTGGTTAGGATTCGGGTTCCATTCCCGGTCAGGGAACATACATTTATGACTTTCTAATAACTGTTGTCTAAATGTTCAACGGAAGATCTTGCAATATATTTCGGGTAATGTTCAATGGCAGATCTTACATTCTATTAGGCAAGAATAAGCCACCCACTCCATTAAGTGAATTCCATGAAGAGAAGTCCATGAAGTCCATGAAATTCTATTTCAAATCCGAATTCACTTTTCACTTTTTCACTTTTCACATGTCACTTTTCAGTTCTTTTCAGTTGAGTTATTTATTAATATATTATTACTGCCAATTTGCACTATACGTATTGTTGTGTATTGTATATACCTACGTACTACTGTTATAATACTGTAAATTATCTTCACTTATCAATACTTTTAGACTTCATTTAGAATTATTTTAACTATTTTTGTTTATAATAGTTTTATTTTAGTTAGTTGTTGTTTTGTTTTTTAGCTTAGGTTTTAGTATTCTTGTGTGTGCATTTATTCCCCCTGTGTCAACTGTTGCACCTTAATTTCCCTCGGGATTAATAAAGTTTTCTGAATCTGAATCTGAATCTGAAGCCAATGCGTTTCTGGTGGTCTAGTGGTTAGGATTCGGCACTCTCACCGCCGCGGCCCGGGTTCGATTCCCGGTCTGGGAACATACATTTATGACATTCTAATAACTGTTGTCTAAATGTTCAACGGAACATCTTACAATATATTTCAGGTAATGTTCAATGGCAGATCTTACATTCAATTAGACAAGTATAAGCCACCCACTCCAATACAGCCAACGCTTCCCTAGTGGTCTAGTGGTTAGGATTCGGCGTTCGATTCCTGTTCGATTCCTGTCCTGTCCTCATTCCCGGTCAGGGAACATACATTTATGACTTTCTAATAACTGTTGTCTAAATGTTCAACGGAAGATCTTACAATAAACTACACCCTCATGTTCAATGGCAGATATTACATTCAATTAGGCAAGAATAAGCCACCCACTCCATTAAGCCAATGCTTTTCTGGTGGTCTAGTGGTTAGGATTCGGCGCTCTCACCGCCGCGGCCCGGGTTCGATTCCCGGTCTGGGAACATACATTTATGACATTCTAATAACTGTTGTCTAAATGTTCAACGGAACATCTTACATTATATTTCAGGTAATGTTCAATGGCAGATCTTACATTCAATTAGGCAAGATTAAGCCACCCACTCCAATTCAGCCAACTCTTCCCTAGTGGTCTAGTGGTTAGGATTCGGGTTCCATTCCCGGTCAGGGAACATACATTTATGACTTTCTAATAACTGTTGTCTAAATGTTCAACGGAAGATCTTGCAATATATTTCGGGTAATGTTCAACGGCAGATCTTACATTCTATTAGGCAAGAATAAGCCACCCACTCCATTAAGCCAATGCTTTTCTTGTGGTCTAGTGGTTAGGATTCGGCGTTCGATTCCTGTTCGATTCCTGTCCTGTCCTTATTCCCGGTCAGGGAACATACATTTAAGACTTTCTAATAACTTGTCTAAATGTTCAATGAAAGATCTTACAATATATTTCAGGTAATGTTCAATGGCAGATCTTACATTCAATTAGGCAAGATTAAGCCACCCACTCCAATTCAGCCAACTCTTCCCTAGTGGTCTAGTGGTTAGGATTCGGGTTCCATTCCCGGTCAGGGAACATACATTTATGACTTTCTAATAACTGTTGTCTAAATGTTCAACGGAACATCTTACAATATATTTCAGGTAATGTTCAATGGCAGATCTTACATTCAATTAGGCAAGATTAAGCCACCCACTCCAATTCAGCCAACTCTTCCCTAGTGGTCTAGTGGTTAGGATTCGGGTTCCATTCCCGGTCAGGGAACATACATTTATGACTTTCTAATAACTGTTGTCTAAATGTTCAACGGAAGATCTTACAATATATTTCGGGTAATGTTCAATGGCAGATCTTACATTCAATTAGGCAAGATAAGCCACCCACTCCAATTCAGCCAACTCTTCCCTAGTGGTCTAGTGGTTAGGATTCGGGTTCCATTCCCGGTCAGGGAACATACATTTATGACTTTCTAATAACTGTTGTCTAAATGTTCAACGGAAGATCTTGCAATATATTTCGGGTAATGTTCAATGGCAGATCTTACATTCTATTAGGCAAGAATAAGCCACCCACTCCATTAAGCCAATGCTTTTCTGGTGGTCTAGTGGTTAGGATTCGGCGCTCTCACCGCCGCGGCCCGGGTTCGATTCCCGGTCTGGGAACATACATTTATGACATTCTAATAACTGTTGTCTAAATGTTCAACGGAACATCTTACAATATATTTCAGGTAATGTTCAATGGCAGATCTTACATTCAATTAGGCAAGTATAAGCCACCCACTCCAATACAGCCAACGCTTCCCTAGTGGTCTAGTGGTTAGGATTCGGCGTTCGATTCCTGTTCGATTCCTGTCCTGTCCTCATTCCCGGTCAGGGAACATACATTTAAGACTTTCTAATAACTTGTCTAAATGTTCAATGGAAGATCTTACAATAAATTACGCCGTCATGTTCAATGGCAGATATTACATTCAATTAGGCAAGTATAAGCCACCCACTCCAATACAGCCAATGCTTCCCTGGTGGTCTAGTGGTTAGGATTCGGCGCTCTCACCGCCGCGGCCCGGGTTCGATTCCCGGTCAGGGAACATACATTTATGACTTTCTAATAACTGTTGTCTAAATGTTCAACGGAAGATCTTACAATAAATTACACCCTCATGTTCAATGGCAGATCTTACATTCAATTAGGCAAGAATAAGCCACCCACTCCAATACAGCCAATGCTTCCCTGGTGGTCTAGTGGTTAGGATTCGGCGCTCTCACCGCCGCGGCCCGGGTTCGATTCCCGGTCAGGGAACATACATTTATGACTTTCTAATAACTGTTGTCTAAATGTTCAACGGAAGATCTTACAATAAATTACGCCGTCATGTTCAATGGCAGATATTACATTCAATTAGGCAAGAATAAGCCACCCACTCCATTAAGCCAATGCTTTTCTGGTGGTCTAGTGGTTAGGATTCGGCGCTCTCACCGCCGCGGCCCGGGTTCGATTCCCGGTCTGGGAACATACATTTATGACTTTCTAATAACTGTTGTCTAAATGTTCAACGGAAGATCTTACAATAAATTACGCCGTCATGTTCAATGGCAGATATTACATTCAATTAGGCAAGAATAAGCCACCCACTCCATTAAGCCAATGCTTTCCTGGTGGTCTAGTGGTTAGGATTCGGCGCTCTCACCGCCGCGGCCCGGGTTCGATTCCCGGTCTGGGAACATACATTTATGACTTTCTAATAACTGTTGTCTAAATGTTCAACGGAAGATCTTACAATATATTACACCGTCATGTTCAATGGCAGATCTTACATTCAATTAGGCAAGATAAGCCACCCACTCCAATTCAGCCAACTCTTCCCTAGTGGTCTAGTGGTTAGGATTCGGGTTCCATTCCCGGTCAGGGAACATACATTTATGACTTTCTAATAACTGTTGTCTAAATGTTCAACGGAAGATCTTGCAATATATTACGCGTCATGTTCAATGGCAGATCTTACATTCATTAGGCAAGAATAAGCCACCCACTCCATTAAGCCAATGCTTTTCTGGTGGTCTAGTGGTTAGGATTCGGCGCTCTCACCGCCGCGGCCCGGGTTCGATTCCCGGTCTGGGAACATACATTTATGACTTTCTAATAACTGTTGTCTAAATGTTCAACGGAACATCTTACAATATATTTCAGGTAATGTTCAATGGCAGATCTTACATTCAATTAGGCAAGATTAAGCCACCCACTCCAATTCAGCCAACTCTTCCCTAGTGGTCTAGTGGTTAGGATTCGGGTTCCATTCCCGGTCAGGGAACATACATTTATGACTTTCTAATAACTGTTGTCTAAATGTTCAACGGAAGATCTTGCAATATATTTCGGGTAATGTTCAATGGCAGATCTTACATTCTATTAGGCAAGAATAAGCCACCCACTCCATTAAGCCAATGCTTTTCTGGTGGTCTAGTGGTTAGGATTCGGCGCTCTCACCGCCGCGGCCCGGGTTCGATTCCCGGTCTGGGAACATACATTTATGACTTTCTAATAACTGTTGTCTAAATGTTCAACGGAACATCTTACAATATATTTCAGGTAATGTTCAATGGCAGATCTTACATTCAATTAGGCAAGTATAAGCCACCCACTCCAATACAGCCAACGCTTCCCTAGTGGTCTAGTGGTTAGGATTCGGCGTTCGATTCCTGTTCGATTCCTGTCCTGTCCTCATTCCCGGTCAGGGAACATACATTTAAGACTTTCTAATAACTTGTCTAAATGTTCAATGGAAGATCTTACAATAAATTACGCCGTCATGTTCAATGGCAGATATTACATTCAATTAGGCAAGTATAAGCCACCCACTCCGATACAGCCAATGCTTCCCTGGTGGTCTAGTGGTTAGGATTCGGCGCTCTCACCGCCGCGGCCCGGGTTCGATTCCCGGTCAGGGAACATACATTTATGACTTTCTAATAACTGTTGTCTAAATGTTCAACGGAAGATCTTACAATAAATTACACCCTCATGTTCAATGGCAGATCTTACATTCAATTAGGCAAGAATAAGCCACCCACTCCATTAAGCCAATGCTTTCCTGGTGGTCTAGTGGTTAGGATTCGGCGCTCTCACCGCCGCGGCCCGGGTTCGATTCCCGGTCTGGGAACATACATTTATGACTTTCTAATAACTGTTGTCTAAATGTTCAACGGAACATCTTACAATATATTTCAGGTAATGTTCAATGGCAGATCTTACATTCAATTAGGCAAGTATAAGCCACCCACTCCAATACAGCCAACGCTTCCCTAGTGGTCTAGTGGTTAGGATTCGGCGTTCGATTCCTGTTCGATTCCTGTCCTGTCCTCATTCCCGGTCAGGGAACATACATTTATGACTTTCTAATAACTGTTGTCTAAATGTTCAACGGAAGATCTTACAATAAATTACGCCGTCATGTTCAATGGCAGATATTACATTCAATTAGGCAAGAATAAGCCACCCACTCCAATACAGCCAATGCTTTCCCTGGTGGTCTAGTGGTTAGGATTCGGCGCTCTCACCGCCGCGGCCCGGGTTCGATTCCCGGTCTGGGAACATACATTTATGACTTTCTAATAACTGTTGTCTAAATGTTCAACGGAAGATCTTACAATAAATTACGCCGTCATGTTCAATGGCAGATATTACATTCAATTAGGCAAGAATAAGCCACCCACTCCATTAAGCCAATGCTTTTCTGGTGGTCTAGTGGTTAGGATTCGGCGCTCTCACCGCCGCGGCCCGGGTTCGATTCCCGGTCTGGGAACATACATTTATGACTTTCTAATAACTGTTGTCTAAATGTTCAACGGAAGATCTTACAATAAATTACAGCGTCATGTTCAATGGCAGATCTTACATTCAATTAGGCAAGATTAAGCCACCCACTCCAATTCAGCCAACTCTTCCCTAGTGGTCTAGTGGTTAGGATTCGGCGTTCACGCGCGCCGTTCATTCCCGGTCAGGGAACATACATTTATGACTTTCTAATAACTGTTGTCTAAATGTTCAACGGAAGATCTTACAATATATTTCGGGTAATGTTCAATGGCAGATCTTACATTCAATTAGGCAAGAATAAGCCACCCACTCCATTAAGCCAATGCTTTTCTGGTGGTCTAGTGGTTAGGATTCGGCGCTCTCACCGCCGCGGCCCGGGTTCGATTCCCGGTCTGGGAACATACATTTATGACTTTCTAATAACTGTTGTCTAAATGTTCAACGGAACATCTTACAATATATTTCAGGTAATGTTCAATGGCAGATCTTACATTCAATTAGGCAAGATAAGCCACCCACTCCAATTCAGCCAACTCTTCCCTAGTGGTCTAGTGGTTAGGATTCGGCGTTCACCGCGCGCCGTTCATTCCCGGTCAGGGAACATACATTTATGACTTTCTAATAACTGTTGTCTAAATGTTCAACGGAAGATCTTACAATATATTTCGCGTAATGTTCAATGGCAGATCTTACATTCAATTAGGCAAGAATAAGCCACCCACTCCATTAAGCCAATGCTTTTCTGGTGGTCTAGTGGTTAGGATTCGGCGCTCTCACCGCCGCGGCCCGGGTTCGATTCCCGGTCTGGGAACATACATTTATGACTTTCTAATAACTGTTGTCTAAATGTTCAACGGAACATCTTACAATATATTTCAGGTAATGTTCAATGGCAGATCTTACATTCAATTAGGCAAGTATAAGCCACCCACTCCAATACAGCCAACGCTTCCCTAGTGGTCTAGTGGTTAGGATTCGGCGTTCGATTCCTGTTCGATTCCTGTCCTGTCCTCATTCCCGGTCAGGGAACATACATTTAAGACTTTCTAATAACTTGTCTAAATGTTCAATGGAAGATCTTACAATAAATTACGCCGTCATGTTCAATGGCAGATATTACATTCAATTAGGCAAGTATAAGCCACCCACTCCGATACAGCCAATGCTTCCCTGGTGGTCTAGTGGTTAGGATTCGGCGCTCTCACCGCCGCGGCCCGGGTTCGATTCCCGGTCAGGGAACATACATTTATGACTTTCTAATAACTGTTGTCTAAATGTTCAACGGAAGATCTTACAATAAATTACACCCTCATGTTCAATGGCAGATCTTACATTCAATTAGGCAAGAATAAGCCACCCACTCCAATACAGCCAATGCTTTCCCTGGTGGTCTAGTGGTTAGGATTCGGCGCTCTCACCGCCGCGGCCCGGGTTCGATTCCCGGTCTGGGAACATACATTTATGACTTTCTAATAACTGTTGTCTAAATGTTCAACGGAACATCTTACAATATATTTCAGGTAATGTTCAATGGCAGATCTTACATTCAATTAGGCAAGTATAAGCCACCCACTCAAATACAGCCAACGCTTCCCTAGTGGTCTAGTGGTTAGGATTCGGCGTTCGATTCCTGTTCGATCCTGTCCTGTCCTCATTCCCGGTCAGGGAACATACATTTAAGACTTTCTAATAACTTGTCTAAATGTTCAATGGAACATCTTACAATAAATTACGCCGTCATGTTCAATGGCAGATATTACATTCAATTAGGCAAGATAAGCCACCCACTCCAATACAGCCAACTCTTCCCTAGTGGTCTAGTGGTTAGGATTCGGGTTCACCGCCCGGCGATTCCCGGTCAGGGAACATACATTTATGACTTTCTAATAACTGTTGTCTAAATGTTCAACGGAAGATCTTGCAATATATTTCGGGTAATGTTCAATGGCAGATCTTACATTCTATTAGGCAAGAATAAGCCACCCACTCCATTAAGTGAATTCCATGAGAGAAGTCCATGAGTCCATGAATTCTATTTCAAATCCGAATTCACTTTTCACTTTTTCACTTTTCACATGTCACTTTTCAGTCTTTTCAGTTGAGTTATTTATTAATATATTATTACTGCCAATTTGCACTATACGTATTGTTGTGTATTGTATATACCTACGTACTACTGTTATAATACTGTAATTATCTTCACTTATCATACTTTTAGACTTCATTTAGAATTATTTTAACTATTTTTGTTTATAATAGTTTTATTTTAGTTAGTTGTTGTTTGTTTTTTAGCTTAGGTTTTAGTATCTTGTGTGTGCATTTATTCCCCCTGTGTCAACTGTTGCACCTTAATTTCCCTCGGGATAATAAAGTTTTCTGAATCTGAATCTGAATCTGAAGCCAATGCGTTTCTGGTGGTCTAGTGGTTAGGATTCGGCACTCTCACCGCCGCGGCCCGGGTTCGATTCCCGGTCTGGGAACATACATTTATGACATTCTAATAACTGTTGTCTAAATGTTCAACGGAACATCTTACAATATATTTCAGGTAATGTTCAATGGCAGATCTTACATTCAATTAGGCAAGTATAAGCCACCCACTCCAATACAGCCAACGCTTCCCTAGTGGTCTAGTGGTTAGGATTCGGCGTTCGATTCCTGTTCGATTCCTGTCCTGTCCTCATTCCCGGTCAGGGAACATACATTTATGACTTTCTAATAACTGTTGTCTAAATGTTCAACGGAAGATCTTACAATAAATTACACCCTCATGTTCAATGGCAGATATTACATTCAATTAGGCAAGAATAAGCCACCCACTCCATTAAGCCAATGCTTTCCTGGTGGTCTAGTGGTTAGGATTCGGCGCTCTCACCGCCGCGGCCCGGGTTCGATTCCCGGTCTGGGAACATACATTTATGACTTTCTAATAACTGTTGTCTAAATGTTCAACGGAACATCTTACAATATATTTCAGGTAATGTTCAATGGCAGATCTTACATTCAATTAGGCAAGATTAAGCCACCCACTCCAATTCAGCCAACTCTTCCCTAGTGGTCTAGTGGTTAGGATTCGGCGTTCCATTCCCGGTCAGGGAACATACATTTATGACTTTCTAATAACTGTTGTCTAAATGTTCAACGGAAGATCTTGCAATATATTTCGGGTAATGTTCAATGGCAGATCTTACATTCTATTAGGCAAGAATAAGCCACCCACTCCATTAAGCCAATGCTTTCCTTGTGGTCTAGTGGTTAGGATTCGGCGTTCGATTCCTGTTCGATCCTGTCCTGTCCTATTCCCGGTCAGGGAACATACATTTAAGACTTTCTAATAACTTGTCTAAATGTTCAACGGAAGATCTTACAATATATTTCAGGTAATGTTCAATGGCAGATCTTACATTCAATTAGGCAAGATAAGCCACCCACTCCAATTCAGCCAACTCTTCCCTAGTGGTCTAGTGGTTAGGATTCGGGCTTCCATTCCCGGTCAGGGAACATACATTTATGACTTTCTAATAACTGTTGTCTAAATGTTCAACGGAACATCTTACAATATATTTCAGGTAATGTTCAATGGCAGATCTTACATTCAATTAGGCAAGATTAAGCCACCCACTCCAATTCAGCCAACTCTTCCCTAGTGGTCTAGTGGTTAGGATTCGGGTTCCATTCCCGGTCAGGGAACATACATTTATGACTTTCTAATAACTGTTGTCTAAATGTTCAACGGAAGATCTTACAATAAATTACGCGTAATGTTCAATGGCAGATCTTACATTCAATTAGGCAAGAATAAGCCACCCACTCCATTAAGCCAATGCTTTTCTGGTGGTCTAGTGGTTAGGATTCGGCGCTCTCACCGCCGCGGCCCGGGTTCGATTCCCGGTCTGGGAACATACATTTATGACATTCTAATAACTGTTGTCTAAATGTTCAACGGAACATCTTACAATATATTTCAGGTAATGTTCAATGGCAGATCTTACATTCAATTAGGCAAGTATAAGCCACCCACTCCAATACAGCCAACGCTTCCCTAGTGGTCTAGTGGTTAGGATTCGGCGTTCGATTCCTGTTCGATTCCTGTCCTGTCCTCATTCCCGGTCAGGGAACATACATTTATGACTTTCTAATAACTGTTGTCTAAATGTTCAACGGAAGATCTTACAATAATTACACCCTCATGTTCAATGGCAGATCTTACATTCAATTAGGCAAGAATAAGCCACCCACTCCAATACAGCCAATGCTTCCCTGGTGGTCTAGTGGTTAGGATTCGGCGCTCTCACCGCCGCGGCCCGGGTTCGATTCCCGGTCAGGGAACATACATTTATGACTTTCTAATAACTGTTGTCTAAATGTTCAACGGAAGATCTTACAATAAATTACACCCTCATGTTCAATGGCAGATATTACATTCAATTAGGCAAGAATAAGCCACCCACTCCATTAAGCCAATGCTTTTCTGGTGGTCTAGTGGTTAGGATTCGGCGCTCTCACCGCCGCGGCCCGGGTTCGATTCCCGGTCTGGGAACATACATTTATGACTTTCTAATAACTGTTGTCTAAATGTTCAACGGAAGATCTTACAATAAATTACACCGTCATGTTCAATGGCAGATATTACATTCAATTAGGCAAGAATAAGCCACCCACTCCATTAAGCCAATGCTTTTCTGGTGGTCTAGTGGTTAGGATTCGGCGCTCTCACCGCCGCGGCCCGGGTTCGATTCCCGGTCTGGGAACATACATTTATGACTTTCTAATAACTGTTGTCTAAATGTTCAACGGAAGATCTTACAATATATTTCAGGTAATGTTCAATGGCAGATCTTACATTCAATTAGGCAAGATAAGCCACCCACTCCAATACAGCCAACTCTTCCCTAGTGGTCTAGTGGTTAGGATTCGGCGTTCACCGCGCGCCGTTCATTCCCGGTCAGGGAACATACATTTATGACTTTCTAATAACTGTTGTCTAAATGTTCAACGGAAGATCTTGCAATATATTTCGCGTAATGTTCAATGGCAGATCTTACATTCAATTAGGCAAGAATAAGCCACCCACTCCATTACAGCCAATGCTTTCCTGGTGGTCTAGTGGTTAGGATTCGGCGCTCTCACCGCCGCGGCCCGGGTTCGATTCCCGGTCTGGGAACATACATTTATGACTTTCTAATAACTGTTGTCTAAATGTTCAACGGAACATCTTACAATATATTTCAGGTAATGTTCAATGGCAGATCTTACATTCAATTAGGCAAGATAAGCCACCCACTCCAATACAGCCAACTCTTCCCTAGTGGTCTAGTGGTTAGGATTCGGCGTTCGCCGCCGGTTCATTCCCGGTCAGGGAACATACATTTATGACTTTCTAATAACTGTTGTCTAAATGTTCAACGGAAGATCTTACAATATATTACAGCTCATGTTCAATGGCAGATCTTACATTCTATTAGGCAAGAATAAGCCACCCACTCCAATACAGCCAATGCTTTCCTGGTGGTCTAGTGGTTAGGATTCGGCGCTCTCACCGCCGCGGCCCGGGTTCGATTCCCGGTCAGGGAACATACATTTATGACTTTCTAATAACTGTTGTCTAAATGTTCAACGGAAGATCTTACAATAAATTACACCTCATGTTCAATGGCAGATATTACATTCAATTAGGCAAGAATAAGCCACCCACTCCATTAAGCCAATGCTTTTCTGGTGGTCTAGTGGTTAGGATTCGGCGCTCTCACCGCCGCGGCCCGGGTTCGATTCCCGGTCTGGGAACATACATTTATGACTTTCTAATAACTGTTGTCTAAATGTTCAACGGAACATCTTACAATATATTTCAGGTAATGTTCAATGGCAGATCTTACATTCAATTAGGCAAGATTAAGCCACCCACTCCAATTCAGCCAACTCTTCCCTAGTGGTCTAGTGGTTAGGATTCGGGTTCCATTCCCGGTCAGGGAACATACATTTATGACTTTCTAATAACTGTTGTCTAAATGTTCAACGGAAGATCTTGCAATATATTTCGGGTAATGTTCAATGGCAGATCTTACATTCTATTAGGCAAGAATAAGCCACCCACTCCATTAAGCCAATGCTTTTCTGGTGGTCTAGTGGTTAGGATTCGGCGCTCTCACCGCCGCGGCCCGGGTTCGATTCCCGGTCTGGGAACATACATTTATGACATTCTAATAACTGTTGTCTAAATGTTCAACGGAACATCTTACAATATATTTCAGGTAATGTTCAATGGCAGATCTTACATTCAATTAGGCAAGTATAAGCCACCCACTCCAATACAGCCAACGCTTCCCTAGTGGTCTAGTGGTTAGGATTCGGCGTTCGATTCCTGTTCGATTCCTGTCCTGTCCTCATTCCCGGTCAGGGAACATACATTTATGACTTTCTAATAACTGTTGTCTAAATGTTCAACGGAAGATCTTACAATAAATTACGCCGTCATGTTCAATGGCAGATCTTACATTCAATTAGGCAAGAATAAGCCACCCACTCCAATACAGCCAATGCTTCCCTGGTGGTCTAGTGGTTAGGATTCGGCGCTCTCACCGCCGCGGCCCGGGTTCGATTCCCGGTCTGGGAACATACATTTATGACTTTCTAATAACTGTTGTCTAAATGTTCAACGGAAGATCTTACAATAAATTACGCCGTCATGTTCAATGGCAGATATTACATTCAATTAGGCAAGAATAAGCCACCCACTCCATTACAGCCAATGCTTTCCTGGTGGTCTAGTGGTTAGGATTCGGCGCTCTCACCGCCGCGGCCCGGGTTCGATTCCCGGTCTGGGAACATACATTTATGACTTTCTAATAACTGTTGTCTAAATGTTCAACGGAAGATCTTACAATAAATTACAGCCTCATGTTCAATGGCAGATCTTACATTCAATTAGGCAAGAATAAGCCACCCACTCCAATACAGCCAATGCTTTCCTGGTGGTCTAGTGGTTAGGATTCGGCGCTCTCACCGCCGCGGCCCGGGTTCGATTCCCGGTCTGGGAACATACATTTATGACTTTCTAATAACTGTTGTCTAAATGTTCAACGGAAGATCTTACAATATATTTCAGGTAATGTTCAATGGCAGATCTTACATTCAATTAGGCAAGATTAAGCCACCCACTCCAATTCAGCCAACTCTTCCCTAGTGGTCTAGTGGTTAGGATTCGGGTTCGCATTCCCGGTCAGGGAACATACATTTATGACTTTCTAATAACTGTTGTCTAAATGTTCAACGGAAGATCTTGCAATATATTTCGCGTCATGTTCAATGGCAGATCTTACATTCTATTAGGCAAGAATAAGCCACCCACTCCATTACAGCCAATGCTTTCCTGGTGGTCTAGTGGTTAGGATTCGGCGCTCTCACCGCCGCGGCCCGGGTTCGATTCCCGGTCTGGGAACATACATTTATGACTTTCTAATAACTGTTGTCTAAATGTTCAACGGAACATCTTACAATATATTTCAGGTAATGTTCAATGGCAGATCTTACATTCAATTAGGCAAGTATAAGCCACCCACTCCAATACAGCCAACGCTTCCCTAGTGGTCTAGTGGTTAGGATTCGGCGTTCGATTCCTGTTCGATTCCTGTCCTGTCCTCATTCCCGGTCAGGGAACATACATTTATGACTTTCTAATAACTGTTGTCTAAATGTTCAACGGAAGATCTTACAATAAATTACGCCGTCATGTTCAATGGCAGATATTACATTCAATTAGGCAAGAATAAGCCACCCACTCCATTACAGCCAATGCTTTCCTGGTGGTCTAGTGGTTAGGATTCGGCGCTCTCACCGCCGCGGCCCGGGTTCGATTCCCGGTCAGGGAACATACATTTATGACTTTCTAATAACTGTTGTCTAAATGTTCAACGGAAGATCTTACAATAATTACACCTCATGTTCAATGGCAGATCTTACATTCAATTAGGCAAGAATAAGCCACCCACTCCATTACAGCCAATGCTTTCCTGGTGGTCTAGTGGTTAGGATTCGGCGCTCTCACCGCCGCGGCCCGGTTCGATTCCCGGTCTGGGAACATACATTTATGACTTTCTAATAACTGTTGTCTAAATGTTCAACGGAAGATCTTACAATATATTTCAGGTAATGTTCAATGGCAGATCTTACATTCAATTAGGCAAGTATAAGCCACCCACTCCAATACAGCCAACGCTTCCCTAGTGGTCTAGTGGTTAGGATTCGGCGTTCGATTCCTGTTCGATTCCTGTCCTGTCCTCATTCCCGGTCAGGGAACATACATTTAAGACTTTCTAATAACTTGTCTAAATGTTCAATGGAAGATCTTACAATAAATTACGCCGTCATGTTCAATGGCAGATATTACATTCAATTAGGCAAGTATAAGCCACCCACTCCAATACAGCCAATGCTTCCCTGGTGGTCTAGTGGTTAGGATTCGGCGCTCTCACCGCCGCGGCCCGGGTTCGATTCCCGGTCAGGGAACATACATTTATGACTTTCTAATAACTGTTGTCTAAATGTTCAACGGAAGATCTTACAATAAATTACAGCGTATGTTCAATGGCAGATCTTACATTCAATTAGGCAAGAATAAGCCACCCACTCCAATACAGCCAATGCTTCCCTGGTGGTCTAGTGGTTAGGATTCGGCGCTCTCACCGCCGCGGCCCGGGTTCGATTCCCGGTCAGGGAACATACATTTATGACTTTCTAATAACTGTTGTCTAAATGTTCAACGGAAGATCTTACAATAATTACACCCTCATGTTCAATGGCAGATCTTACATTCAATTAGGCAAGAATAAGCCACCCACTCCAATACAGCCAATGCTTCCCTGGTGGTCTAGTGGTTAGGATTCGGCGCTCTCACCGCCGCGGCCCGGGTTCGATTCCCGGTCTGGGAACATACATTTATGACTTTCTAATAACTGTTGTCTAAATGTTCAACGGAAGATCTTACAATATATTTCAGGTAATGTTCAATGGCAGATCTTACATTCAATTAGGCAAGATTAAGCCACCCACTCCAATTCAGCCAACTCTTCCCTAGTGGTCTAGTGGTTAGGATTCGGGTTCCATTCCCGGTCAGGGAACATACATTTATGACTTTCTAATAACTGTTGTCTAAATGTTCAACGGAAGATCTTGCAATATATTTCGGGTAATGTTCAATGGCAGATCTTACATTCTATTAGGCAAGAATAAGCCACCCACTCCATTAAGCCAATGCTTTTCTGGTGGTCTAGTGGTTAGGATTCGGCGCTCTCACCGCCGCGGCCCGGGTTCGATTCCCGGTCTGGGAACATACATTTATGACATTCTAATAACTGTTGTCTAAATGTTCAACGGAACATCTTACAATATATTTCAGGTAATGTTCAATGGCAGATCTTACATTCAATTAGGCAAGTATAAGCCACCCACTCCAATACAGCCAACGCTTCCCTAGTGGTCTAGTGGTTAGGATTCGGCGTTCGATTCCTGTTCGATTCCTGTCCTGTCCTCATTCCCGGTCAGGGAACATACATTTATGACTTTCTAATAACTGTTGTCTAAATGTTCAACGGAAGATCTTACAATAAATTACGCCGTCATGTTCAATGGCAGATATTACATTCAATTAGGCAAGAATAAGCCACCCACTCCATACAGCCAATGCTTCCCTGGTGGTCTAGTGGTTAGGATTCGGCGCTCTCACCGCCGCGGCCCGGGTTCGATTCCCGGTCTGGGAACATACATTTATGACTTTCTAATAACTGTTGTCTAAATGTTCAACGGAAGATCTTACAATAAATTACGCCGTCATGTTCAATGGCAGATATTACATTCAATTAGGCAAGAATAAGCCACCCACTCCATTAAGCCAATGCTTCTCTGGTGGTCTAGTGGTTAGGATTCGGCGCTCTCACCGCCGCGGCCCGGGTTCGATTCCCGGTCTGGGAACATACATTTATGACTTTCTAATAACTGTTGTCTAAATGTTCAACGGAAGATCTTACAATAAATTACACCCTCATGTTCAATGGCAGATCTTACATTCAATTAGGCAAGAATAAGCCACCCACTCCAATACAGCCAATGCTTCCCTGGTGGTCTAGTGGTTAGGATTCGGCGCTCTCACCGCCGCGGCCGGGTTCGATTCCCGGTCAGGGAACATACATTTATGACTTTCTAATAACTGTTGTCTAAATGTTCAACGGAAGATCTTACAATATATTACAGCGTCATGTTCAATGGCAGATCTTACATTCAATTAGGCAAGATAAGCCACCCACTCCAATTCAGCCAACTCTTCCCTAGTGGTCTAGTGGTTAGGATTCGGCGTTCCGCGACCTTCGTCCCGGTCAGGGAACATACATTTATGACTTTCTAATAACTGTTGTCTAAATGTTCAACGGAAGATCTTACAATATATTTCGCGTAATGTTCAATGGCAGATCTTACATTCTATTAGGCAAGAATAAGCCACCCACTCCATTAAGCCAATGCTTTTCTGGTGGTCTAGTGGTTAGGATTCGGCGCTCTCACCGCCGCGGCCCGGGTTCGATTCCCGGTCTGGGAACATACATTTATGACTTTCTAATAACTGTTGTCTAAATGTTCAACGGAACATCTTACAATATATTTCAGGTAATGTTCAATGGCAGATCTTACATTCAATTAGGCAAGTATAAGCCACCCACTCCAATACAGCCAACGCTTCCCTAGTGGTCTAGTGGTTAGGATTCGGCGTTCGATTCCTGTTCGATTCCTGTCCTGTCCTCATTCCCGGTCAGGGAACATACATTTATGACTTTCTAATAACTGTTGTCTAAATGTTCAACGGAAGATCTTACAATAAATTACGCCGTCATGTTCAATGGCAGATATTACATTCAATTAGGCAAGAATAAGCCACCCACTCCAATACAGCCAATGCTTTCCTGGTGGTCTAGTGGTTAGGATTCGGCGCTCTCACCGCCGCGGCCCGGGTTCGATTCCCGGTCAGGGAACATACATTTATGACTTTCTAATAACTGTTGTCTAAATGTTCAACGGAAGATCTTACAATATATTACACCCTCATGTTCAATGGCAGATCTTACATTCAATTAGGCAAGAATAAGCCACCCACTCCAATTCAGCCAATGCTTTCCTGGTGGTCTAGTGGTTAGGATTCGGCGCTCTCACCGCGCGGCCCGGTTCGATTCCCGGTCAGGGAACATACATTTATGACTTTCTAATAACTGTTGTCTAAATGTTCAACGGAAGATCTTACAATATATTACAGGTAATGTTCAATGGCAGATCTTACATTCAATTAGGCAAGTATAAGCCACCCACTCCAATACAGCCAACGCTTCCCTAGTGGTCTAGTGGTTAGGATTCGGCGTTCGATTCCTGTTCGATTCCTGTCCTGTCCTCATTCCCGGTCAGGGAACATACATTTAAGACTTTCTAATAACTTGTCTAAATGTTCAATGGAAGATCTTACAATAAATTACGCCGTCATGTTCAATGGCAGATATTACATTCAATTAGGCAAGTATAAGCCACCCACTCCAATACAGCCAATTCTTCCCTGGTGGTCTAGTGGTTAGGATTCGGCGCTCTCACCGCCGCGGCCCGGGTTCGATTCCCGGTCAGGGAACATACATTTATGACTTTCTAATAACTGTTGTCTAAATGTTCAACGGAAGATCTTACAATAAATTACACGCTCATGTTCAATGGCAGATATTACATTCAATTAGGCAAGAATAAGCCACCCACTCCATTACAGCCAATGCTTCCCTGGTGGTCTAGTGGTTAGGATTCGGCGCTCTCACCGCCGCGGCCCGGGTTCGATTCCCGGTCTGGGAACATACATTTATGACTTTCTAATAACTGTTGTCTAAATGTTCAACGGAAGATCTTACAATAAATTACACCGTCATGTTCAATGGCAGATCTTACATTCAATTAGGCAAGTATAAGCCACCCACTCCAATACAGCCAACGCTTCCCTAGTGGTCTAGTGGTTAGGATTCGGCGTTCGATCCTGTTCGATTCCTGTCCTGTCCTCATTCCCGGTCAGGGAACATACATTTATGACTTTCTAATAACTGTTGTCTAAATGTTCAACGGAAGATCTTACAATAAATTACGCCGTCATGTTCAATGGCAGATATTACATTCAATTAGGCAAGAATAAGCCACCCACTCCAATACAGCCAATGCTTCCCTGGTGGTCTAGTGGTTAGGATTCGGCGCTCTCACCGCCGCGGCCCGGGTTCGATTCCCGGTCAGGGAACATACATTTATGACTTTCTAATAACTGTTGTCTAAATGTTCAACGGAAGATCTTACAATAAATTACAGCCTCATGTTCAATGGCAGATATTACATTCAATTAGGCAAGAATAAGCCACCCACTCCATTACAGCCAATGCTTCCTGGTGGTCTAGTGGTTAGGATTCGGCGCTCTCACCGCCGCGGCCGGGTTCGATTCCCGGTCAGGGAACATACATTTATGACTTTCTAATAACTGTTGTCTAAATGTTCAACGGAAGATCTTACAATAATTATCAGGTCAATGTTCAATGGCAGATCTTACATTCAATTAGGCAAGAATAAGCCACCCACTCCAATACAGCCAACGCTTCCCTAGTGGTCTAGTGGTTAGGATTCGGCGTTCGACCGTCGCTGTCCTGTCTCATTCCCGGTCAGGGAACATACATTTAAGACTTTCTAATAACTTGTCTAAATGTTCAAGGAAGATCTTACAATAAATTACGCCGTCATGTTCAATGGCAGATATTACATTCAATTAGGCAAGTATAAGCCACCCACTCCATTACAGCCAATTCTTCCCTGGTGGTCTAGTGGTTAGGATTCGGCGCTCTCACCGCCGCGGCCCGGGTTCGATTCCCGGTCAGGGAACATACATTTATGACTTTCTAATAACTGTTGTCTAAATGTTCAACGGAAGATCTTACAATAAATTACACCGTCATGTTCAATGGCAGATCTTACATTCAATTAGGCAAGAATAAGCCACCCACTCCATTACAGCCAATGCTTCCCTGGTGGTCTAGTGGTTAGGATTCGGCGCTCTCACCGCCGCGGCCCGGTTCGATTCCGGTCAGGGAACATACATTTATGACTTTCTAATAACTGTTGTCTAAATGTTCAACGGAAGATCTTACAATAAATTACACCGTCATGTTCAATGGCAGATATTACATTCAATTAGGCAAGTATAAGCCACCCACTCCAATACAGCCAATGCTTCCCTAGTGGTCTAGTGGTTAGGATTCGGCGTTCGACCGCTCGCTGCCCGGTTCGATTCCCGGTCAGGGAACATACATTTATGACTTTCTAATAACTGTTGTCTAAATGTTCAACGGAAGATCTTACAATAAATTACGCCGTCATGTTCAATGGCAGATATTACATTCAATTAGGCAAGAATAAGCCACCCACTCCATTAAGCCAATGCTTTCCTGGTGGTCTAGTGGTTAGGATTCGGCGCTCTCACCGCCGCGGCCCGGGTTCGATTCCCGGTCTGGGAACATACATTTATGACTTTCTAATAACTGTTGTCTAAATGTTCAACGGAAGATCTTACAATAAATTACACCCTCATGTTCAATGGCAGATCTTACATTCAATTAGGCAAGAATAAGCCACCCACTCCAATACAGCCAACTGCTTCCCTAGTGGTCTAGTGGTTAGGATTCGGCGTTCACCGCGCCGGTTCATTCCCGGTCAGGGAACATACATTTATGACTTTCTAATAACTGTTGTCTAAATGTTCAACGGAAGATCTTACAATAAATTACGCCGTCATGTTCAATGGCAGATCTTACATTCAATTAGGCAAGAATAAGCCACCCACTCCATTAAGCCAATGCTTTTCTGGTGGTCTAGTGGTTAGGATTCGGCGCTCTCACCGCCGCGGCCCGGGTTCGATTCCCGGTCAGGGAACATACATTTATGACTTTCTAATAACTGTTGTCTAAATGTTCAACGGAAGATCTTACAATATATTTCAGGTAATGTTCAATGGCAGATCTTACATTCAATTAGGCAAGAATAAGCCACCCACTCCAATACAGCCAACTGCTTCCCTAGTGGTCTAGTGGTTAGGATTCGGCGTTCACCGCCGCGGCCCGGTTCATTCCCGGTCAGGGAACATACATTTATGACTTTCTAATAACTGTTGTCTAAATGTTCAACGGAAGATCTTACAATAAATTACACCTCATGTTCAATGGCAGATCTTACATTCAATTAGGCAAGTATAAGCCACCCACTCCAATACAGCCAACGCTTCCCTGGTGGTCTAGTGGTTAGGATTCGGCGTCTCACCTGTCGCTGTCCGGTTCATTCCCGGTCAGGGAACATACATTTATGACTTTCTAATAACGTTGTCTAAATGTTCAATGGAAGATCTTACAATAAATTACGCCGTCATGTTCAATGGCAGATATTACATTCAATTAGGCAAGTATAAGCCACCCACTCCAATACAGCCAATCGCTTCCCTAGTGGTCTAGTGGTTAGGATTCGGCGTTCGATCCTGTCGATTCCTGTCCTGTCCTCATTCCCGGTCAGGGAACATACATTTAAGACTTTCTAATAACTGTTGTCTAAATGTTCAACGGAAGCATCTTACAATAAATTACGCCGTCATGTTCAATGGCAGATATTACATTCAATTAGGCAAGAATAAGCCACCCACTCCAATACAGCCAATGCTTCCCTGGTGGTCTAGTGGTTAGGATTCGGCGCTCTCACCGCGCGGCCCGGGTTCGATTCCCGGTCAGGGAACATACATTTATGACTTTCTAATAACTGTTGTCTAAATGTTCAACGGAAGATCTTACAATAAATTACACCGTCATGTTCAATGGCAGATCTTACATTCAATTAGGCAAGTATAAGCCACCCACTCCAATACAGCCAATGCTTTCCCTGGTGGTCTAGTGGTTAGGATTCGGCGCTCTCGATCCTGCCGCGGCCGGTTCGATTCCCGGTCAGGGAACATACATTTATGACTTTCTAATAACTGTTGTCTAAATGTTCAACGGAACATCTTACAATATAATTACGCGTAATGTTCAATGGCAGATATTACATTCAATTAGGCAAGATAAGCCACCCACTCCAATACAGCCAACTCTTCCCTAGTGGTCTAGTGGTTAGGATTCGGCGCTTCACCGCCGCGGCCGGTTCGATTCCCGGTCAGGGAACATACATTTATGACTTTCTAATAACTGTTGTCTAAATGTTCAACGGAAGATCTTACAATAAATTACACCCTCATGTTCAATGGCAGATATTACATTCAATTAGGCAAGAATAAGCCACCCACTCCATTACAGCCAATGCTTCCCTGGTGGTCTAGTGGTTAGGATTCGGCGCTCTCACCGCGCGGCCCGGGTTCGATTCCCGGTCAGGGAACATACATTTATGACTTTCTAATAACTGTTGTCTAAATGTTCAACGGAAGATCTTACAATAAATTACACCCGTCATGTTCAATGGCAGATCTTACATTCAATTAGGCAAGAATAAGCCACCCACTCCAATACAGCCAATGCTTCCCTGGTGGTCTAGTGGTTAGGATTCGGCGCTCTCACCGCCGCGGCCCGGGTTCGATTCCCGGTCTGGGAACATACATTTATGACTTTCTAATAACTGTTGTCTAAATGTTCAACGGAAGATCTTACAATAAATTACACCTTCATGTTCAATGGCAGATCTTACATTCAATTAGGCAAGTATAAGCCACCCACTCAAATACAGCCAACGCTTCCCTAGTGGTCTAGTGGTTAGGATTCGGCGTTCGATTCCTGTTCGATTCCTGTCCTGTCCTCATTCCCGGTCAAGGAACATACATTTAAGAACTTGTCTAAATGTTCAATGGAAGATCTTACAATAAATTACGCCGTCATGTTCAATGGCAGATATTACATTAAATTAGGCAAGAATAAGCAACCCACTCCAATACAGCCAATTCTTCCCTGGTAGTCTAGCGGTCACTTTTTTAATAAAAGCTTCTGCTAAATGCGCTTAATGTAAATGTAGAGAGAGATAGAGAGATGTTCTACATATTCCTATACCAATAAAGCACAATTGTTACAACACAATACACTTAGGTAGCGACTATACATAATTGCTATACATATTTTTAATTTATCTTGTAATTATATGTCCCTGCACAGTGCTCTACTGTACAGTAGTATGGACTGTTTACTGTTGTTTGCACATTCCTGCCAGCCATGGCCACTTATTGATTCCACTGCACACACCCAGGGTGGGTGTGTGTGTGACAAATACTAATCTAGAATCTTGAAAAACAATGGACTTTTCACTCACTTTTAACCTTTTATAAATCATATGTGCTTGTTGTCATATCAATAACAAGTTGACAGGTAAACATATGCTTCTTAGATTCTTTTTTTTTCTGGAAGACCATTTATCCAATTTGAACACACTGAACATATTTACTTTAATTAACAACAATTGAAAAAATACACTTAAAAAATACACAAACTGACACTGACACAACATCTTAAAGTCAACACTGCAGGGTTTATTGATTGTCTTTCCACTCTGTGATGGTTTGTCCAGATGCTGGACAGCACCACGTTCCCTTAGACTGGGTATGACCAGTGGTTTTACTTTTTGATTGAGCACATCACTTACACAGATAATGATAATTCTGTTTGCAGTGCCGCTTTTCTGGTGGCTCTCCTCTTTCCACACGCTCCTGGTCTTCGCGTGCTGCCTTTCGCTGTCTCCATTCACGGTGACGATTTGACGATGGTGTTGCCGTTGCCACTGGAGATGGTGATGGTTGCTGAGAGGGAGGGGGTGGCGGATGTGAGGACCAGCCAGGGAATGGGGCGGGTGGTAGATGACCCTGTCCGTACGAGGACCAGGGAGGAGGAGATGGGGCGGGTGGTAGATGACCCTGCCCGTACGAGGACCAGGGAGGAGATGGGGCGGGTGGTAGATGACCCTGCCCGTACGAGGACCAGGGAGGAGGAGATGGGGCGGGTGGTAGATGACCCTGCCCGTACGAGGACCAGGGAGGAGGAGAGGGGGTGCGTGGGAGATGACCCTGCCCGTACGAGGACCAGGGAGGAGGAGATGGGGTGGGTGGTAGATGACCCTGCCCGTACGAGGACCAGGGAGGACCGGCCTCTCTGCACTTGAGCTGCACTCTGCACCTGTTTGCTCAGCTGACTGAAAAATAAGTTTGTAAATAAGTTTTTAACCTCATTTGGTAACAATTGTGAAACACTTCAACCACAATTAATAGGATAAATAATGCATTTCTGTTTTAATGTAATAACTTGCATAATACACAATGTTTATGGTAAATCTAATCATCCCTTACCTTGTGATATCCACATTTGCAGGGGATTTGTTTCCTGAAGATATCATATTCATGCATTGGCAAATTAAATGGAGGAGTCAATGGACAGGCGTCAATGCGCTTCATGACAGCCTTCCATCTCCTAGAGCCCGGCTCGGTGCCTGTGGTGAACCGGTACCCTCGGCATGCAGGCTCAGGATACCTGCCCGATACGCCTCGGGTATACCAGTCTTCGTCATTTCTGAAAATATCAGGGTAAATGCCGCGTTACACAACGGGAATCGAGAAGCCCAACGGGGGGTGAATCGAACACCACAAAGCGCGGGGGGGGGGGAATCGTCGCAGTGGTTCAATATAATCTGTTCTCCTCAGGGGCCCCCTTCCAGCTCGGGGCCCCCTTCCAGCTCGGGGCCCCAGGCAATTGCCTACGTTGCCTACACTGTTGCGAGACGCCCCTGCAGACTAGACTATGAGGGGACAACTATGGAAAAAAGTACATCGACAATTTCAATATCAAGCCCTACTTTGAAATAAAAACGATTTCGAAAATTCATAAATATCCATATAGATAGATCGATAGGTGGATAGATCGATAGGTCGATAGATCGATCGATGGATAGATAAATATCCCGAGGGAAAGGCTTCCAGCAGCTCGTGACACAAATACAAACAATTCTACTATTAAAATATAAAAACAAAGCGACGTAGACAATTGTAGAATTATACTGTACAATTACAATAAAATAATAATTTGCTTGTAAATCGATGTAATAACGTGCTTGTTACGCCGTCGATCGATGAGTCGATGTAAGAGGTTGTATCTGCTGTCTTCCTCGTCTTCTGATCGGAGAAAGTGAGGTGGGGGGAAAGCTCGGGGTAAAAGACCACGTGACC
>CM051023.1:9090419-9108972 GCA_027704905.1 Muraenolepis orangiensis | reverse complement strand
TCCTCCTGTGCTCCACTGACTCCTCCTGTGCTCCACTGACTCCTCCTGTGCTCCACTGACTCCTCCTGTCTCTTCTGCTCAATCACCTGGTGGTTCCTTGTTTATCTCAGGGGTTTCACTCCTTTTCTTCTGCTTCACGCAAAACCACCACCTCATCATCCTGAACGCAGTCCCCCTCACCCTCACCCTGTGCTACACCACCACCTCATCATCCTGAACGCAGTCCCCTCACCCTCACCCTGTGCTACACCACCACCTCATCATCCTGAACGCAGTCCCCCTCACCCTCACCCTGTGCTACACCACCTCATCATCCTGAACGCAGTCCCCCTCACCCTCACCCTGTGCTACAACCACCTCATCATCCTGAACGCAGTCCCCCTCACCCTCACCCTGTGCAACACCACCACCTCATCATCCTGAACGCAGTCCCCCTCACCCTCACCCTGTGCTACACCACCACCTCATCATCCTGAACGCAGTCCCCCTCACCCTCACCCTGTGCTACACCACCACCTCATCATCCTGAACGCAGTCCCCCTCACCCTCACCCTGTGCTACACCACCTCATCATCCTGAACGCAGTCCCCCTCACCCTCACCCTGTGCAACACCACCACCTCATCATCCTGAACGCAGTCCCCCTCACCCTCACCCTGTGCTACACCACCACCTCATCATCCTGAACGCAGTCCCCCTCACCCTCACCCTGTGCTACACCACCACCCTCATCATCCTGAACGCAGTCCCCCTCACCCTCACCCTGTGCAACACCACCACCTCATCATCCTGAACGCAGTCCCCCTCACCCTCACCCTGTGCTACACCACCACCTCATCATCCTGAACGCAGTCCCCCCTCACCCTCACCCTGTGCAACACCACAGCCCCCAAGCCTGTACCCGCGCTGTATACCTCGCCCCCGCCCGCGCCCGCGCCCGCTCCCGCGCCCGCTCCGCGTCCGAGACGTCACACCGCGCGCCACCGCCGACCCGCTCGGGTCAGCGGCGGCGGCCGCCTCCGGAGGGGGGCCCCCCCCACCGCGGGGCCGTGTTAGCAGGCTGGATGGAGGGGTGGTGGGAGGGAAAGAGTGAGCCAGATAGATAAGAATCATCTGATCCGCCACAATTAATTATTGCCAGGATGGGTAGAAGCGATCAAGGGGAAACCGGCCAATAGCTGCGGGCTCGGGGGTTCAGTAAGGAAATCAAACAGCCGGGCGCTGATATGATATTCACAGAGACGGCCTGCATGAGAAACAATGAACTTGCGTGTGTCTGATCCGCTGTGACTAAATGATCTCTTTGATTTCTGAGGGGCGAAAGATGAAAGATGAGGTCTAGTGGTGGATGGGAAGACGGGGGAGACGGTGGGAGGGGGAGAACGCTACGCCGGGCGGTCGGTCCACATCAGTTGGTCCCGGGGCCCGGGCTGGCCGGCGGTGGCTCCACCGCGGGGACATGAAATGAAAGCGTATTTCCTGGGAAAAGGGTATGGCAGGTTGTGTGTCTGGGTCTTTACAACACCAGCCCTGAAAGGACAGCATTGCTGATCAGCGATTGTGTTGAAAAGCAATCCCATTTACATTTCTGCAGCTACTTAAAATAAATGGTATCAAATCTGATGGTTGAAACAAAGGCCTCTTTGGGTGTGAAACCTTTGCTGAGCTCCATCCCTTAGCTCCCCCAGCTTATCACCGTGTCTCAGTGTCTGCTGCTCGCCACAGCCACTGCAACATGGAAGCTTACTCAATAGAGTTTGGCCTTTCCATTCAACCCCTCGTATTCCAAAGGTCGTTAATGAAAAGCCCTTGTCAGGTGATTGATTTGTGTACCTTTGATTGGCTCCCAGGCACTTGTGTGGGACAGGGTGTACCGGCCGACACTTTGGGCACACAAAAAAATGTTGACAAGCTTTTTTGCAAGAAGAATTTCTACAAACCACAATACTATAAAAATACTACACACAATGTATTGTCATGCGTGTTTTACAATATGTCCATTTGAACAGATTGTAAACAATGACTTCATGAAAACGATGGAAAGCGTCCCAGTGTTCCAGCTCCATGAACGTATTGTCTCTGAATGAACGAGGGGAGCCTGAATCAATTCAATTCTCCCCTTTGGGGGTCAAGGCTGGGGCTGATCAGAGAAGCCTAGAGTCGGGTTTCATCACCACATTTACATTAGCATTAGAATATGTTGATGGAAACAGACAAATACACTTTCTCTGCTTTGAATACAAGTTGATAGGCTCGCTTGAGGTGGTTTTTAACAGATTTTAATCAAATTGATGTGCAAAAGCAGAGATGGAAACCACTTTGCCTCATCAATTCTGACAGAGTCAGAGCTTTGAACTCACGTGACTTACGCTGTGGGCTCCTTCTCAAGATGTCCTATGACCCAAAAACCACATGGCTGATGTCACCGTCCAATACGCCTTTGCTTTTCTTTTTGGCTTTGTGCGAACTTCCAAAAGTTGGCTTGGACTGTAAACCCAGCGTTTTGACAGGGAAGCCATAGTTAGCAGTTCATTTGTGTCTTACATCGACCCAATTGAGCCACTGTGGAAGTGCAAAGGAATCCCTGGAATGCTGTCCCAAACACACAGACCACAGTGTGTGGGTCCAAGAGAAATGAATGCAGTATTCTTTTCCCCGGAAGGCGTCTTAAATAGACACCACCACAGCGGAGAGACGGTGGACCAGAGCGAGTGTGATGAAGAAGAAGAAGAAGAAGAAGAAGAAGAAGAAGAAGAAGAAGAAGAAGAAGAAGAAGAAGAAGAAGAGAAGAAGAAGAAGAAGAAGAGAAGAAGAATAAGAAGAAGAAGAAGAAGAAGAAGAAGAAGAAGAAGAAGAAGAAGAAGAAGAGAAGAAGAAAGAAGAAGAAGAGCATAAACGACAGATACCAATGAACCCCAGTGGCGGTCACGGTTCCACAGAGGCAGATGGCCTCTAACGAGGCTGCGGCCGGCTGTGCGCTGCACGGGTCTCCATCACCAACGCCCGAGCCTGCGTCTCGGGGGAGAGCCGCCCCCTAGTTTTTCTTCTTTGTGTGCTTTTTCACGCCCCCCCACGCCGTCCAGCGGGATTACGTTGCCCTAGCAACAACCGCTTCTGCTTTTCTTTCTTTTTAGCCGATCAACACCCAAACGTGGAAGGAAGAAGAGACCAAGACGCGCTGTGGCCGTCACGCTCGGCTACCACAGTTGGCGAGATGCAGATTGACCAAAAAAAGTCTCTTCACTACGCCGTAGCGTTTTTTGGGGAAGATGATCACCCTGAGCCATGGCTTAGGGGAGGAGGCACATGGGATCAACAACCAATCAGGTAACAATCTTAAAATCAGAATATTAGCTAAATAATAGGTGAAAGCAAAGGCCCAAACTTGCTATCAGTTGCGGTTGGCGGCAGAATGATTTCACGTGTCACGTTCCGATACAGCTCCCAAGGAGGGAAGGAAGAGGCTTGGTCTGCCTGTGTTCCAGGGAACTGTATTGGGTTACTCTGTTCCTGTGTTATGAGTTTAGAGTGGTCCCGCGGGCCACGCTCAATATTACTATTGGAACACTTCCAAATAAGCCGCCCGGGAGAAAACACTGTGCTGGCCACTTAAGCTAATTACGCTGACCGTCAGATCTGCTCCGCTTCCAACCTTTCCCCCAAATGTGTTTCCGCAACACAGCGAAGAAAGTGTAAATGAGTGTATGTGTGTGTGTGTGTGTGTGTGTGTGTGTGTGTCAGCCTCACCCTGTGTAGCTCCGCTGGTAGAGCATGGCGGTAACACTGCTACGGTGACTGGGTTTGAATCCCACTGGAGCCACGCTTGCTAGGCACGCAGGCGGTGGTGTTGTGGCCCATTATTATTGGACGATAATAAGGTAATTTCCTCTGTACGTCAGACGGTTTTGGATTCATTTCAATGTAAAAGGCGTGTAGGTGTCCCAGAAGCCCGCAGGTAGTGCTGTGCAGTAAACCTCACTCCCCGACCCCTAAAAGACGTTCCAGCGATAGGCTTTTTGGGTTTAAGCTTCCCTTGTTAGAGCGTCCGCCCCCCCGGGCATGAGAGGCGGACGCTCTAACAAGGGTCTAGATGTCGAGGCCAGTGCAGGACAGTTACTGTTACATGAGCACACCACGGTGTGCGTGCAAGCACACACACACAAAGGAGATCTCCATCTTCAAGCTTTCATAACTACCAAAAAGAAAGCTGGATGGAGGTGGTGGTGGCGGTGGTGGTCGCGGTGGCGGTGGTGGTGGTGGAGGTGGAGGTGGCGGTGGCGGTGGCGGTGGCGGTGGCGGTGACGGTGGCGGTGGTGGAGGTGGAGGTGGAGGTGGTGGTGGTGGTGGTGTTTGGGGTGGTGGTGGTGGTGTAGTCTTAAATCCGCTATTATTGGCTTGTGTCTACACAGAGAGTTTGCGGTCCAACAAGTCTCTATACAAGGTCTAAAGACTTTTGGACGTAATATGGAATGACCTCGTCTCTCAGTCAGTTTGAGTCAGTCTGACTAAATGGTTGCCGTGGGTTTCATCAGCACCATCGATAGCATCCGAGTCCAAATCCTCCACAGTCCACATTTAAGCTCCACCATAATGGTTTGTAGCGATCGTTCATGCGGTGTAGTGCTCTGTGTACCCGGAGAGCAGAAACATGCTTGGTGTTTGGCAGAAGCGATTTCTCTCACCTGAGAGACCTGCTGACCTCGCTTTCCTGCCTTTTGCCTGACATCAATATTCAATCGTTCAACAGTTGTTGGAGAATTCCCGTTTTTTTTTTTTCGAAGACCTACGCTCCCGTGTCTTTGTTTTGGTTTTTGGTTCCTCACACTCCAACAACCTACAGTACATGTGTGGTTCAGAGAGAGAGAGAGAAGAGCTCATGTATTGCGTATGTGTGTGTGTCTTGAGAGTCAGGGAGGCCCTTCGAGGGAACACGTCACTCGGCAGCGAAAGGCCACAGAGAACGACATAACTAGCAGTAGCGTAACTTCAGCGTCATCGCCACCCAACAGCAAGCGGGGGCACAACGTCCCTCTGTCAGGTGGATGGGGAGTGGTTGGTGAGTCAATCAGGTGGAGTGGTCGGTGAGTCAGATGGACAGCCCTCAGACGGAGATCACCTGCTTCAGCTGCCGGGCCTACAGTCATTTATTTGTTTCCCAGTGGGTTATTTTTATATCAAAGATTAACCTGTCAATCAATCAATCAAACAAAGCATCATATTCTAACTATTCTTCTAACTCTATTCTTCTAACTCTATTAATTAACATATTGAATTAGTCTTAGTTTGTCCCCAAACGGTATCCTAGATGAACATAGAATTGGCGATGAATCCAATGTGTAAAATGTGGGGACAAAGGCGGCAGTAGAGCTCAGGAGGAAGAGCGGCCGGAAGGTTGCTGGTTCCATCCCCAGCTGTGGGGGATCCAAGAGGCGTGACTTGTAAATGGCTTAGGATAAAAGCGCTCTATAAAAGCAGCCATAACCATTGAGCATCACATAGAGAGAGACGTTGGTGTCAAGACATCGCACGTGGACACCGGCTCACGTTCACTTCCTCAGAAGATGAGATGCACACGGTTGCTTGGATCATGGATCAGCTTTAGAAAAGGCACAGATTGAATTGCATGGGATTCCTTTAGCCTCTGGGGCCACGGACCAGACAAGTAGACCAACCCAATGTGGGGCTTCTGAGTCCCAAATAACAGCCAAATCCAACCCAAAAGCAGCCGGTTTGCCCTCTGATAATGATGGAGACTACAACAGAACAAGGAGGCTCAGAACCGCTGGGCCTTAGGGGGGGGGGGCAATAAAAAAAACCCCCTCCCGTTAGAAATTGTTCAATCTTTTGTACACAGTGAGTGTTGAAGTGGACCAGTTGATGTCGTTAAGCCTCCATGCCTAAAAGATTAGTAAGATCAATTCAATCGTTTCCTTTTGCACACACAAAACGCTCCGAGTGCGGTTCACTGTGGCTCATAACCGACAACACAATGGAATCAGTTTGTGGTAATTGTGTATTGAGCCTCATCCAATGTGACATAACACAGGTGCCTCCGCAGTGCTAACGCCCGCGCTATGAAGCACAAGCATTCATGTGATTTGATATCCAACTCATTGTTTAGTTAGTTTGTTAACAGTAGTAAACAACATTGCTTGGCTAGAGACATTCTAAATCCTATGGATAGACATCACGTTGTTTGTCTTGTCTGCAGCAGTGTTCTAATACCATCCATTTATTCCTATAGTAATGAAGCCATTGAGCCAATGTGTGGACTTAATGTCATTCAAAGTGGAAGCTCCCTCCTGATTAGCCTGGCTTGAGGGAGAGGTTGTGGTTGAGTGATGGGCATGAAGGCAGCTCAAGGTACAAAATGGCTGCCCAGGTGGTTTTTTTTCAGTCCATTGTATATTTAGTTTGGGAATAACAGAAACCAATTGCCATTGAATATCCCCGTGGACAGGGGATGGTTGTTATTGTACCACATACAGTAATTGCTTGCAGTGCATTCATAGACTTAACAGAAGCACCCCTCTGTGACAATGTATTGTGACTGTCACAAAGTTAGTATTGACTGCCAACACAATGGGTTGGAGGGCTGTCACGTTGTGTGGACCACATTCACGGTGTGTCTGAGGCCTTTCTTATAAAACCAGGGCAAAACCAGAGCACTGGAGGGCGTGGCCGTTGTCCAGCGGGTGTCTGACGTTTTGTCCGTTTGCCGGTCGTGCCTAGCTTCGTTTATTCCAAGTTTACTCAAATGAAACATGCTGTGTGAGTGTCCAAAGGTGTCTCCTTTTTTCTCTTTTCAGAGAGCGTGCACAACACTCGTCAACACTTCATCACCCCAAAACATCCTACCCCCCCCCCCCCCCCCCCCCCCCCCCCCCCCCGTAACATCCACTTCCAGGACTCCCGGTCAACATCCAACCCCCCCCCCCCCCCCGTAACATCCACTTCCAGGACTCCCGGTCATCTTCCAACCCCCCCCCCCCCCCCCCCTCCCCCGTAACATCCACTTCCAGGACTCCCGGTCATCTTCCAACCCCCCCCCCCCCGGAACGTCCACTTCCAGGACTCCCGGTCAACCCCCCCCGTAACGTCCACTTCCAGGACTCCCGGTCAACCTCAAACCACCCCCCCCCCCCCCCCCCCCCCCCGTTAACATCCACTTCCAGGACTCCCGGTCAACATCCAACCCCCCCCCCCCCCCCCGTAACATCCACTTCCAGGACTCCCGGTCATCTTCCAACCCCCCCCCCCCCCCCGTAACATCCACTTCCAGGACTCCCGGTCATCTTCCAACCCCCCCCCCCCCGGAACGTCCACTTCCAGGACTCCCGGTCAACCCCCCCCGTAACGTCCACTTCCAGGACTCCCGGTCAACCTCAAACCACCCCCCCCCCCCGTAACGTCCACTTCCAGGACTCCCGGTCAACATCCAACACCCCCCCCCCCCCCCCCCCATAACGTCCACTTCCAGGACTCCCGGTCAACTCCCCGTTTCCACGGTTGCTGCTCCGTCACAGCGTTCCCTCCCATCCCAACAATTCGACGCACATTTTCCGCAGAACCGTGCATCCAAGCGACTTCACGTCCCTCGACACTTCACTGCCTTGGCCAATGAGCAATGCTCAGCGGGAAGTCCAGTGGATGAACGGTTGTAGACTAAATCAAAAGGACGGATGGACAATGCAGTTGATGTACACAGAGACTCATATAAGGACAGTTCGATGGTGCCCTTGGCACCAGACCCCCTACACACTGCTCCCTGGGGAGCTGGATACACAACAGCTGCCTTACTGCTCCTAATACTGGGATGGGTTGAATGCAGAGAAACACATTTCACTGTGTGTGTGTGTGTGTGTGTGTGTGTGTGTGTGTGTGTGTGTGTGTGTGTGTGTGTGTGTGTGTGTGTGTGTGTGTGTGTGTGTGATCTATAAAGAGGATTCAATCCTCAAGATTAAGATTTAGATTTAGATGACATGAGACAGCTGCATACCAAATAATAATCCATGTTCATGATGGTCTAATGGTCTAATGCTAAACGCCTACAATGCTTCCCATTCATTTGTAGACAGTCCAAAGTTCAGTCAAGAACCTTATCTGGATTGTCACTGACTCCCTCTAATGAACTGCATTGAGATAATAGTTTAACGCTAACAAAAGAACAGATAATAAATGATATATCTATCTAGAAGTGTGTGAGCATGGTCAGATTCAAGGCTTTATGTTCACATGACAGACGTTGGTCTTTCTCAATAGGCTCATATGAGCTCAGACATTGAGCTAGTTCCGTAGAGTTTCACAATAAGGGTTCAATGATCAGGCCGTTTGTTCCCCCATGAAACCCAAATGGAGCGAAGCCTCATTCCCATGAGCACGTATCAAACCCCAGACTCGCTCACTCACATTTGGTTTGTTTTGGTTTATTTTCCCGGCGGCCTTCCTCGCCGCTCACACCTCAGGAAACCTCTCCTTAACGTCACGGGGGCTACGGTCGGCCCAGAGTCTGAGGGTTTATGAGGCTTGTGTCGGGGAGCCCGGGGAGAGCCAGGGTGAGCTGGCGTTGTTTTTGGTCTCTCGCCGCATGAATTCATAGTTAAGGGGCGGCAGGATAGCTCAGTCTGTTAGAACTTTTGGCCTGGGAACCGGAAGTTCGCCGGTTCGAGTCCCCGAAACACCTAGGCACTGCCGAGGTGCACTTGAGCAAGGCACAAGACCCCTACACTGCTCCCCGGGCGCTGTATATATACAATAGCTGCCCACTGCTCCTTAGACTAGGATGGGTTAGATGCAGAGAAACCAATGTCACTGTGTGTCTCCATGTGACCAATAAAGAGGATTCAATCCTCCAATCCCAGAGCCATTTCCAATGGGGAGGGCATCGCAAATACACAGGAAACAACCATCGGGATGCTGAGCGGTACAAAACGGCTCTCCTTGGATTGAGTCAAATCCAGCTGAATGAAGGGCCTGGACGTGTGGCCTTGATGACCTATCAGAGACCAATTGGGTTTTAATCTACCAGTATGTGCCTGACAAGGCGGAGGAGAGAGACTGTGTGTGAGTGTGTGTGTGTGTGGTGGGTGGGGCTTATGCATTTAGCCTACGCCTCCCAAGGACGTCTGTCCAGCCGTAGCCTCAAAGCGCTCTCTCTCTCTTCGGGGCTTTGACGGATGATACAAGTGCCTCAGAGTGATAGGCTATTATTTCACTTTGCATTGAATAAATGGCAATGCAGGTTCCTACCTGTGTCCTCCCCCCCCCCCCCCCCCTCTCTCTCTCTCTCTCTCTCTCTCTCTCTCTCTCTCTCTCTCTCTCTATCTACCTCCACCATGGGGAGTCCCAGTCCCCGTCCTACCTCCTCAGCCCCACGGAGAGCTGCCCTCTGGACGGCCACCACCGCCGCTCCCCGAGGAGCTCCATCCACTCGGAGTGCATGGTGATGCCCGTGTCCGTGTCGGCCACCGACCACTCCCTCTCCAGCAGCACCTTCCCCCGCATGCACTACGGCAGCGCCCCCCGGGACGGCGGCGGGGGTGGCGGTAACAGGGAGTCCCGGGAGGAGAGCGGTGGAGGCGGTGGTTGTGGAGGCGGTGGCGGCGGAGGTGGTGGCGGAGGCGGTAGCAGCGGCTTGTCCTCGCACGGCGGCAGCGGCAAATCCAACCGCCTCCCCGCCAACATGCTGGACCAGTTTGAGAAGCAGATGCCGGTGCACCGCGACGGCTTCCACACGCTGCAGTACCAGCGCACCACCACCACCCACCACCACCACCACCACCACAGAGCCGCGCAACGAGAGCCCCGGCCGCATACGCCACCCGGTGCACTCGGTGCAGCGGCTCTTCACCAAGTCCCACTCCCTGCCCTCGGGCGGCCGGTGGAGCTCCGACGACAACCTGGACAGCGACAGCACGTATCGGACGCCCAGCGTCATGTCCCGTCACCCGCCGGAGCACCTGAGCCACTGCTACCCGCTGGACGCCGTGCAGGCGCATCTCGCCGGGGACCTGACGCTCAAGACGTCCCGGAGCAACAACGACGTCTAGTGTTCGGCGTCCGATGGCGTGGCCATGGCGTAAAGCGGGCTGACGCAACCGGGCCCAAGTAAACGTTCCGGTTCCTGAGGGTTCCTGAGGGTTCCTGAGGGTTCCTTGGTTCCTTGTGGAATGGTTGGAGGATGGGGGGGAGGGGGGAGGGGGGAGAGGAACCGCCGCCGCCGTAGCTACAGCCGCTGGTGGGAGCATGACAGATCACGGTTACTAACTTTCCCCTGCTTCCAATCGCACTAAGTGCTCTGATCTGGAGACGGATAGGGAGACAAATGGAGGACCCCCCTGCCCTGCTCTCTTTCTCTCTCTCCCCCCATCTCTCTCTCTCTCTCTCTCTTCTCTCTCTCTCTCTCTCTCTCTCTCTCTCTCTCTCTCTCTCTCTCTCTCTCTCTCTCTCTCTCTCTCTCTCTCTCCCGCCATCTCTCTCTCTCTCTCTCTCTCTCTCTCTCTCTCTCTCTCTCTCTCTCTCTCCCCATCTCTCTCTCTCTCTCTCTCTCTCTCTCTCTCTCTCTCTCTCTCTCTCTCTCTCTCTCTCTCTCTCTCTCTCTCTCTCTCTCTCTCTCTCTCTCTCTCTCTCTCTCTGTCTCTCTCTGTCTCTCTCACTATCTCTCCATTTCTCTCCCCATCTCTCTCCACATCTCTCACTCTCTCTCGCTCTCCAAATCTCTCTCTTTTTTTTCTCTCTCTCTCTTTCTTTCTTTCTCTCTCTCTTTTTTTCTCTCTCTCTCTCTCTTTCTCTCTCTCTCTCTCTCTCCCCATCTCTCTCTCTCTCTCTCTCTCTCTCTCTCTCTCTCTCTCTCTCTCTCTCTCTCTCCTCTCTCTCTCTCTCTCTCTCTCTCTCGCTCTCTCTCTCTCTCTCTCTCTCTCTCTCTCCTCTCTCTCTCTCTCTCTCTCTCAGGCATCTATTTTGAGAAGAACAACTTCCTAAGATGGTGTTATATGTCATTGAGCATTGTGTTGTCTTCTTCTCGTTCCCCTCCACCAACAGACCAGCAGTACTCATGGTCCTCCTCGCAGCACTTCGATGAGGACACCTACTCCACTCCTCCCAGGAACATGAAGGGTCTGTCTGGCGGCCGCCCGGCCCAGCTACAGCTCACCTCCGCCGCCTCGGCCCACACGTGCGGCCTAGCCGACTGCGAGCGCTCCCTGGACCACCACCTCCACCGTGGGGAGTCCCGGTCCCCGTCCTACCTCCTCAGCCCCACGGAGAGCTGCCCTCTGGACGGCCACCACCGCCGCTCCCCGAGGAGCTCCATCCACTCGGAGTGCATGGTGATGCCCGTGTCCATGTCGGCCACCGACCACTCCCTCTCCAGCAGCACCTTCCCCCGCATGCACTACGGCAGCGCCCCCCGGGACGGCGGCGGGGGTGGCGGTAACAGGGAGTCCCGGGAGGAGAGCGGTGGAGGCGGTGGTTGTGGAGGTGGTGGCGGCGGAGGTGGTGGTGGAGGCGGTAGCAGCGGCTTGTCCTCGCACGGCGGCAGCGGCAAATCCAACCGCCTCCCCGCCAACATGCTGGACCAGTTTGAGAAGCAGATGCCGGTGCACCGGGACGGCTTCCACACGCTGCAGTACCAGCGCACCACCACCACCACCACCACCACCTCCACCACCACCGCCACCACCACCGCCACCACCACCACCACCACAGAGCCGCGCAACGAGAGCCCCGCCGCATACGCCACCCGGTGCACTCGGTGCAGCGGCTCTTCACCAAGTCCCACTCCCTGCCCTCGGGCGGCCGGTGGAGCTCCGACGACAACCTGGACAGCGACAGCACGTATCGGACGCCCAGCGTCATGTCCCGTCACCCGCCGGAGCACCTGAGCCACTGCTACCCGCTGGACCCGCCGGAGCACCTGAGCCACTGCTACCCGCTGGACCCGCCGGAGCACCTGAGCCACTGCTACCCGCTGGACCCGCTGGAGCACCTGAGCCACTGCTACCCGCTGGACCCGCCGGAGCACCTGAGCCACTGCTACCCGCTGGACCCGCCGGAGCTCCTGAGCCACTGCTACCCGCTGGACCCGCCGGAGCACCTGAGCCACTGCTACCCGCTGGACCCGCCGGAGCACCTGAGCCACTGCTACCCGCTGGACCCGCCGGAGCACCTGAGCCACTGCTACCCGCTGGACCCGCCGGAGCACCTGAGCCACTGCTACCCGCTGGAGCACCTGAGCCACTGCTACCCGCTGGAGCACCTGAGCCATTGCTACCCGCTGGACGCCGTGCAGGCGCATCTCGCCGGGAGATGTCCCGGAGCAACAACAACGTCTAGTGTTCGGCGTGCGATGGCGTGGCCATGGCGTAAAGCGGACCGACGCCACCAGGCCCAAATTTGCTCCTTGACGTTGACAGTAAACGTCCGGTTCCTGAGGGTTCCTGAGGGTTCCTGAGGGTTCCTTGGTTCCTTGTGGAATGGTTGGAGGATGGGGGGGGGGGGGGGGGAGGGGGAGAGGAACCGCCGCCGCCGTAGCTACAGCCGCTGGTGGGAGCATGACAGATCACGGTTACTAACTTTCCCCTGCTTCCAATCGCACTAAGTGCTCTGATCTGGAGACGGATAGGGAGACAAATGGAGGACCCCCCTGCCCTGCTCTCTTTCTCTATCTCCCCCCATCTCTCTCTCTCTCTCTCTCTCTCTCTCTCTCTCTCTCTCTCTCTCTCTCTCTCTTTCTCTCTGTCTCTCTCACTATCTCTCCATTTCTCTCCCCATCTCTCTCCACATCTCTCACTCTCTCTCGCTCTCCAAATCTCTCTCTTTTTTTTCTCTCTCTCTCTTCTCTCTCTCTCTCTCTCTCTCCTCTCTCTCTCTCTCTCTCTCTCTCTCTCTCTCTCTCTCTCTCTCTCTCTCTCTCTCTCTCTCTCTCTCTCTCCCTATCTCGCTCTCTTTCTCTCTCTCCCCATATCTCTCTTTCTCCCTCTTTCCCCATCTCTCTCCCCATCTCTAATCATCTCTCTCCCCATCTCTCTCTCCCCCATCTCTCTCTCTCTCTCTCTGTCTCCCTGTCTCTCTCACCATCTCTCCATTTCTCGCCCCATCTCTCTCCCCATCTATCTCCATCTCTCTCTCTCTCTCTCTCTCTCTCTCTCTCTCTCTCTCTCTCTCTCTCTCCTCTCTCTCTCTCTCTCTCTCTCTCTCTCTCTCTCTCTGTTGAAGCAGACAATAGCATAACACTGAGGTACGCCAACATAAAAATAGAGCAGTTCACAAGCATTCATATTAACAAGATGAATAACACAATGACACACAGACACAGGCGCACACACAGGCGCACACACACAGACACAGGCGCACACACACAGACACACACACAGACACAGGCACACACACACAGACACACACACAGACACAGGCACACACACACAGACACAGGCGCACACACACAGACACACACAGACACACACACAGATACAGGCGCACACACACAGACACAGGCGCACACACACAGACGCACACACAGACACAGGCACACACACACACAGACACACACAGACACACACACAGATACAGGCGCACACACACAGACACAGGCGCACACACACAGACACACACACAGACACAGGCACACACACACAGACACACACAGACACACACACAGATACAGGCGCACACACACAGACACAGGCACACACACACAGACACAGGCGCACACACACAGACACACACACAGACACAGGCACACACACACAGACACACACAGACACACACACAGACACAGGCACACACACACAGACACAGGCGCACACACACAGACACACACACAGATACAGGCGCACACACACACAGATACAGCCGCACACACACAGACACAGGCGCACACACACAGATACACACTCACACACAGACACAAACACAGACACAGGCGCACACACACAGACACACACTCACACACAGACAAACACACAGACACACACTCACACTCACACTCACACACAGGCTGTGTTCCACTTCAGGGGCTGCAGCCTTAAGGGCCCATTTGAAGACTCTTCTAACACGTGCTAAATGGGACGCTCTAGTCTACGGACTACTTCCTGGACGCGTCACCAGCCGCGTCACGAAGCGCGGAGCTGCGGAGATGGTCCCGAGGCTTTGGTTCAGAGAGATTGATACCAGGGAGATGGATTCATTGTTCAACATGGCCCCAGACAGGCCTGTTTAGTGGACTTTATTAGAACTCATTAGAACTGATCAACTTAAGAACTGGAGCTTCACCGCCGGCCTCAACGGGTCATGTTATTTAGGCTAAGAGAGAACATGGGCATTGGTCAATATTGGTTAAGTTATAATTACTATTAATATATATATATATATACACATATACATATATATACACATATATATATATATACACATATGTATAATCTACATAGGTACATTGTCGCGTAATAAAATAATAAAACTTAATAAAGTGACTTAATTACAGTCCTACAGCGAAATCTAAAACAGCTTTTAGCCGGGCTCAAATTCTCTACTGGTTGGTGAAATGCATTCTGGGATATGCTGGGCCAGAAGGCTGCAGAAGTCTGCATCGATGACACTTCAATTTGGGGGAATAAGGCTGCATTTGAAGGCTGCATTTGAAGGAGACTACGAAATAGGACAGGCCTTCAAATGCGGCCTAAAAGGATGCAGACCCTGAAATGGAACACAGCTGTGGTGAATCGGCCCGCTTCCTGCTCCTCCCCCGCAACAACAGTGTGTGTGTGACACGATACTCTGCTGCCCTCTGGTGGAGAGACACCGCAGGTGCAGCCCAACACACATTGTTCCACAGACAGCTCTGAGCTCATAACAACGCACCCGGTTATTTCCGCTCATATTTCCGCTCACAAGAGCACATTTCCACACACACACACACACACACACACACACACACACACACACACACACACACACACACACACACACACACACACACACACCCACCCTCTCCTCCCACTCCCGTTCTAACTCTCGCGGGACTCTCTCCCTCCCGTTCCCACGCAACCCGCTCCGCCTCCCCCTAGCGCTCTCAGCCAATGAGCCTCCATAGTGGACACTTCCCCCCAAACACATGCAGGTAAACAAACACACCCAGACAACAGCCAATGAACTCCCCAAGCCCCTTAGTCCTGGAGGGAGACCCATGGTGGGCCAGGACCCAGCCTTACAGGGAGGTCCCCAAGCCCCTTAGTCCTGGAGGGTGACCCATGGTGGGCCAGGACCCAGCCTTACAGGGAGGTCCCCAAGCCCCTTAGTCCTGGAGGGAGACCCATGGTGGGCCAGGACCCAGCCTTACAGTGAGGTCCCCAAGCCCCTTAGTCCTGGAGGGAGACCCATGGTGGGCCAGAACCCAGCCTTACAGTGAGGTCCCCAAGCCCCTTAGTCCTGGAGGGAGACCCATGGTGGGCCAGGACCCAGCCTTACAGTGAGGTCCCCAAGCCCCTTAGTCCTGGAGGGAGACCCATGGTGGGCCAGGACCCAGCCTTACAGGGAGGTCCCCAAGCCCCTTAGTCCTGGAGGGAGACCCATGGTGGGCCAGGACCCAGCCTTACAGTGAGGTCCCCAGGACACTGGACTTTTAATACTTCTAGATATTCATCTAGATATACATCTAGATATATATAGATATAGATATATATGTATATATACATATATACCGTATTGACCCGAATATAAGACGGGTTTTTTTTCCTAGAAAAATATCAGAAAATGAGGGGTCGTCTTATAATCGGGGTTTAGACTTTTCGATGTACCGTAATTGCACATGTAATTGCGCAACAACAGATCGCGCCAAACGAGTGTTCCGAGACATCGCGCGACACTTAAAGTAACAGTACATAGCAACAGTTGCCTGGAGAGATAGAAATGGAGAGACACAGCGACCAACTAGGGCAATTTAATAAACAGGAGAGACGAAGTTACGATGCCAATTTTAAGATAATGGTGATAAACGAAGCAGAGACATCAAACACCTGTCATTGCGACGCAGGACAAGCCCAGCGCCTGCCCTCAGACTCCAGAGAGAAGCTACTGTCTTATCAGCGATATGTGATCAAGTTAAGGAAGAAGCACTCATACCCCCTTGATCAGATGGGCAATGCTGATCAAACGCCTGTGTATTTTGACATGCCAACATGTCACTGGGCATAAGAAAGGCGACAAATCAGTGATTGTGAAGACTACTGGAAACGAGAAGAGCCGAGTAACGCTCATGTTAACGCGCCTCGCAGATGGGACACAACTCCCCCCGTACGTGGTTTTAAAACGCAAGACTGTACCTAAAGAGGCAGTGACTGTACCTAAAGAGGCAGTGACTGTACCTAAAGAGGCAGTGACTGTACCTAAAGAGGCAGTGCCAGCTGGCATTACGTAGGTGCCCAGGCAAAGGGCTGGATGGAGACGGAGCTGGTGGTGGACTGGCTCAAGGTTGGGGCAGACGGCGCCAGTCAAAAAGCAAGTGAAAGAGTTGAATGGTGACCTAGTGATCATACCGGGCGGAATGACAAGCCAGCTGCAGGTGTTGGATGTGGTCGTTAACAAACCATTCAAGGTTCATCTGCGCAAGAGATCCACAGAGTGGCTCCTGGCTGCTAATCACGCACTGACACCGTCTGGAAAAAGCCTGCAGTACGTTTGCTCTGTGAATGGATCTTGCAAGCATGGGCTGACGTTTCCCCAGAAAGCATCATTAATGGGTTATGAAATGCTGCGTATCAAATGCCATGGATGGCAGCGAGGATGACGTGATGTGGGAGGATGACGGGGAACAGACACCGTGAGTGACGATAGCGGGAGTGAGAGGAACAACCAGCGATGTAGAAGACGAGCTGAATGAGAAGACGTGATGTGACCGATAGACTGATGTTCCGTTTTATTGCACTACTGTTTTATTGCACTACTGTTTCATTGCAATCTATCTAGCCTGTTTTGTTTTTGTTTGCCAAGTTAGGCAAATTAGAACACAATGTGTGATGTGTGTTATCATTATTTTCAAATAAAATGATTTTCTTTATAAAAAAAAAAGATTTGGTCTTCAAAAAAATGTATTTATTTATTTTTCCAAAAATGAGTCTTGAAAAAGAGGGGTCGTCTTATAATCGGGGTCGTCTTATATTCGGGTCAATACGGTATATATCTGCACATATCTGCATACATACCAGCAGGGGGACCTGGAGGATCCAGCAGGGGGACCTGGGTCCAGCAGGGGGACCTGGGACCATTAGGGGGACCTGGGTCCAGCAGGGGGACCTGGGCCCAGCAGGGGGACCCGGGTCCAGCAGGGGGACCCGGGTCCAGCAGGGGGACCCGGGTCCCGCCTCCCCCTAGCGCTCTCAGCCAATGAGCCTCCATAGTGGACACTTCACCCCCAAACACATGCAGGTAAACAAACACACCCAGACAACAGCCAATGAACTCCCCAAGCCCCTTAGTCCTGGAGGGAGACCCATGGTGGGCCAGGACCCAGCCTTACAGGGAGGTCCCCAAGCCCCTTAGTCCTGGAGGGAGACCCATGGTGGGCCAGGACCCAGCCTTACAGTGAGGTCCCCAAGCCCCTTAGTCCTGGAGGGGGACCCATGGTGGGCCAGGACCCAGCCTTACAGTGAGGTCCCCAAGTCCCTTAGTCCTGGAGGGAGACCCATGGTGGGCCAGGACCCAGCCTTACAGGGAGGTCCCCAAGCCCCTTAGTCCTGGAGGGAGACCCATGGTGGGCCAGGACCCAGCCTTACAGGGAGGTCCCCAAGCCCCTTAGTCCTGGAGGGAGACCCATGGTGGGCCTGGACCCAGCCTTACAGGGAGGTCCCAAAGCCCCTTAGTCCTGGAGGGAGACCCATGGTGGGCCAGGACCCAGCCTTACAGTGAGGTCCCCAAGCCCCTTAGTCCTGGAGGGAGACCCATGGTGGGCCAGGACCCAGCCTTACAGTGAGGTCCCCAGGACACTGGACCTTTATTACTTCTAGATATTCATCTAGATATACATCTCGATATATATCTATATCTATATATATCTATATAGATATAGATATAGATATAGATATAGATATAGCTATATATATAGGGGGACCTGGAGGATCCAGCAGGGGGACCAGGGTCCAGCAGGGGGACCCGGGTCCAGCAGGGGGACCCGGGTCCAGCAGGGGGACCTGGGACCAGCAGGGGGACCTGGGTCCAGCAGGGGGACCTGGAGGGTCAAGCAGGGGGACCCGGGTCCAGCAGGGGGACCCGGGTCTAGTAGGGGGACCCGGGTCAAGCAGGGGGACCCGGGTCCAGCAGGGGATCCGGGGGGTCCAGCAGGGGGACGCGGATCCAGCAAGGCAACCTGGGTCTAGCAGGGGACCTGGGTCCAGCAGGGGGACCCGGGTCCAGTAGGGGGACCTGCGTCTAGCAGGGGGACCCGGGTCCAGCAGTCAAGTAGGGGGACCTGGGGGGTCCAGCAGGGGGACCTGGGGGGTCCAGCAGGGGGACCCGGGTCTAGCAGGGGGACCTGGGTCCAGCAGGGGGACCTGGGTCTAGCA
>CM051023.1:9067919-9082919 GCA_027704905.1 Muraenolepis orangiensis | reverse complement strand
GGAACATTTTCACAATGGCAACATGATGCTATCGTTTTGGTTATCGGTCCTCTTCTGGGTTTGAGATGAACGGTCAGCCATATCACTTTTGCTTGTGGTTCCACCGGGCAGGTTGTTGTTGTCCAGTACAGACCCATTCCATGTCAAAAAAATGGACGTTGGGAACCACTGCGCATTTTTTTGAAGGAGATCAAATGTGTCTCCCAGGTGGCTGTTCCAGCGTCATGCTAACATCTCTACATATGCCATACATTACATCTGCATATGCAATTTCAACTGGAATTCACTGTTTTGTTTATATCTCACAAAGAGTTGACACAGTCGTCCACTATAATAAGGAACAACAGCGATAATAACAGTCATCAAGATATGGTATTTGTGCCGCTTCATTCTCACATGACCTTTGTACTAAAGTGCGGCAATCATGTTTTGGCAATTTCCTTTCCCTAAAGTGGTTGTAAAGCTCACAGCCGCTTAACAAATGTGCTTCCACCTGTGGGTGAGCCTGGGACCGCTCTCTGTTTGCTGTGAGGAAGGACTGTTATTCCACCTGTGGGTGAGCCTGGGACCGCTCTCTGTTTGCTGTGAGGAAGGACTGTTATTCCACCTGTGGGTGAGCCTGGGACCGCTCTCTGTTTGCTGTGAGGAAGGACTGTTATTCCACCTGTGGGTGAGCCTGGGACCGCTCTCTGTTTGCTGTGAGGAAGGACTGTTATTCCACCTGTGGGTGAGCCTGGGACCGCTCTCTGTTTGCTGTGAGGAAGGACTGTTATTCCACCTGTGGGTGAGCCTGGGACCGCTCTCTGTTTGCTGTGAGGAAGGACTGTTATTCCACCTGTGGGTGAGCCTGGGACCGCTCTCTGTTTGCTGTGAGGAAGGACTGTTATTCCACCTGTGGGTGAGCCTGGGACCGCTCTCTGTTTGCTGTGAGGAAGGACTGTTATTCCACACTGGCCATATGGCCTTTCTGGTGACATTTGTACTAGATCTCCGGGGTGGATCTTCTTTGCCCTTTCCCCCATTTTTATGTATCTTTATGTTTTCCCTTCAGCTGACAAAAGGAATTCATTACAGTCGTAATTACAATTCACCGTTCTAATGAAACCCAAACACGTCACGGCGCCATCTAAATGGCTCCATCCAAATCTGGAGGATTAAATCCTCTTTATTGGTCGCACACAATGCAGTTTCTCTGCATTTAACCCATCCTAGTATGAGGAGCAGTGGGCAGCTATTTGATATACAGCTGCCCGGGGGGGAAGTGCAGGGGGGTCCGGTACCTTGTTCAAGGGAACCTCGGCAGTGTCCAGGTGTTTCAGGTTCGAGGACTTGAACCCGGCGACCCTCCGATCCCCGAGCCTAGTCCCGACAGATTAAACTATCCCGCCGCCAGACCGGAGCTGTGCTGCCGCCGTAAACGTCGGAGCACGCAAAACGCCACGATAAAAGGCCACAACTGCCAATTTAGCCACGAGTGGGAGCAGAAGGAAGAGGCTTTAGCAGACGTTTGAGTGACAGCAGCTTTCCGAAACAACAAGCAAATGAGCATGCCTGAAACAAACAGCTCCCATCCTGCCCAGAGGCAGAGATCAATACCCACTCTAGACCCACTGGGCTGTGGCGGAGGAGGGGTTGGGCGGGTGGGGGGGAAGTCAAACCTGAACTGCACATTTAAGCACCACAGACTAACGGGGCCTATCGTCTCACAGAATTGTACCGTTGGGGTGAGCCGTGTCGGGAAACAAAGGACAAATTAAACCGGTAAATTCTCACACCGTCGCTATGGCGATGTATGGGCTGTATCGACCCAGCTTGTTAGCATTGGCGCCACGAACGCACACGTAAAACAGAGACGCAGCAGAAACATAACGTGCCACCCATGTTGAGTGACAATCGGCTTTTTTTTGCTGATCGTGAAGACGAGACTGAATTTGTGAATGCTGTCAGTCAAACAAAAGGTCTTGAGACCAATCAGTGTTTGATTAAACCCCCTTGATTCTGATTGTTTGTACGGCGTCAACGCGGATTGCAAACTGCCAGGCGGTTGCCGGGGAAACGCTGTCTCGCCCGTTTATTTGCATACCGCTGTTTTTATTTCAAGTCAAGTTGCGTGTTGTGTCAAAGTGAGTTCATTCGAGTTAGGCCCGTTAGCCTGAAGCCAAACAACACTCACACTTCCATGACTAGTCTGCAAAGATAGCAAAACTAATTCTGTGAGTCAGCCCCCAAAGCATTGTGCCCCGATACTGGTGGTGCTGGTAACTTTCTACAGTGACTGAGTATGATGACTGAGAAATATCTTTATACAGCGTGTCAATATAGATGAGAGATGCTTGGATATGATTATATAGCTATAGAACCACTGTATGTGTGTGTGTGTGTGTGTGTGGGTGTGTTTACAAAAAAATATATGCAGTAGCAATTAATGCAAATAACGCCTCGCTAATTTAATTGGTAAAATAGCCGTCTAATTCCAAAAATGTCTATAATCAGAGTGAATGATACATACAAACGCATAGTGCATAATTAATTACACAACAAATGATGCCTAAAGGTCAACAAACACTTTCAGAATGAAGACGATGTCCATACTGTCGTTAAGTCAGACAAACCGGAGCTCTGAAATGTGCAGTGAGCATGTCCCGTGTGCATGTCCCGTGTGCAGTGTGCAGTGTGCATGTCCCGTGTGCATGCACAGTGAGCATGTGCAGTGTGCATGTCCGGTGTGCATGTGCAGTGTGCATGTGCAGTGTGCATGTCCCGTGTGCATGCGCAGTGAGCATGTGCAGTGTGCATGTCCGGTGTGCATGTGCAGTGTGCATGTCCCGTGTGCATGTCCCGTGTGCATGCACACTGCACATGGTGCAGTGGTGGTACTGCGGTGGTTGTGGAGGTGGTGGCGGCGGCGTGAAAAGTGTACATTTTCAGCCCACTAAAGTCCATCCATTTGTAGTCCATTAGCTGTCAGTAGAAGCCAGCGCGGGCCTGTTCTTGGCCTGCTCCATTCATATGAGTCACATAGCGGCGCTGATGCATCCCAACATGGTGGTCATGGTGTCTTCTCCTTGTAGCTGAAGAATAGCTTCCTTGTGTCCTGGTGGCTCTGCCTCTCCGTGGCGCTGAGCCCCCAGGCCACGCAGGCCGTCTCTGGTCCATCTCTCCTGCCTGGGGGCACTGGGTTTGTTCGCCTGCTGGATTCAATGTTACTTCCCTTTTGTGGTTGTTTTCAGATTCTAAAATGTGTTGTTGTTGTGTTCCCTGATAATGTTGCTCTTGTTGCATTTCTGTGTATGTGCTCTGTCTTTCTGTGTGTCCGTCTGCCTCCTCTCTCTCTCTCTCTCTCTCTCTCTCTCTCTCTCTCTCTCTCTCTCTCTCTCTCTCTCTCTCTCTCTCTCTCTCTCTCTCTCTCTCTCTCTCTCTCTCTCTCTCTCTCTCTCTCAACCTGCTCTGGAGAATGTTTTGACGGCTTCGCTGTTTTGCCAACGTGGTTATTATTATTGTTTTTTAAGCTAAAGCACATAAATGAGTCAGGCAATGACTCAAAGCATTTTAAAGTGCCAGTAGTGCAGCAGCATCATGAATTCAGTGCAGAACAGTGCAGTAACTGTAATGAGTCCAGCAAAGTATGACAGCGTAATGTTAATGACAATGTTATGATAGTGGCAGCACTCCTAGCAGTTCAGTAGGTCACTGCCTGTGGATCAAACTATCCTTGAACCTGGTAGTCGTTGTACGGATGCTGCAGAACCGACGACCGGACGGTAGGGGGAGAAGAGATGGAGCCCAGGGTGGTTGGGAACCTCCCAGGCATAACAGGTATAACAGGCAACTGTAAACACATTCAACCGCCCTCTTTAAGATGAATGCAGTGACAAACTGAATATGCTCTGTGGGGTTAAGTTAACGTTACATTTGGTTATGGATGAGAGAAGTGGGAAAAGCTGTGACTCCTGTAAACGCTTAACGTTAGTAGTGTCCAACTCAACAGCGTACTGACCAGCAGTAGTGTCCTTTATCCTGACTCTGGTGAAGACTAATCTAAAGTCAATGATTAGAACCACTTATTATTAGAAAAGTAAAAACTAAATAACGGTACAACTGTATCTGATCGTACGTCTGTTACATTTTAAATTGTTTGTATTTTTTATTAATACAATATTGACAAGAAGACAGCTAGAGGTGGTAAACGCCTAATAAGATGGCTCCAGAGGGAGAGACTGTTGTTGAGGAATAAACAATGCCCTTTGTGCAACTACAGAATGAAATTAAAACAAACCAACAGGACCAAGGATGTGTCAGGGCAGGGTAGAGGTATAGGACCCGAAAGCACAGTGACAGAAGCCAGGTAGAACAGGTGTTTAATGATCGGCGCACACGCCGATTAACGCCAGCAGTTCCTTTCAGACTAACCTCTTCTAGGCTGTTGTTCCATGACTCACTCAGTCATGAACTATAATAACCTTATTAACATATGAACCATAGACAGAGAGCTCTGAGGACAAGAAGCTCAGACACACACAGTCTCTGACCGTACTTTGATTCATTTTGAATAAAATCAGAAGTGTACACACATTGTAACATGATGTCATTCATTATTCAGAAGCATAAACTTGAATCAATATAGACTACAACTCTTGAGAAGTTTCTTTGAAATGGTTCACAGACTTTTTGGTTGTTTCCAGTTTTTTGGGACACACACACACACACACACACACACACACGCGTGTGTGTGTGTTGGAGATGCCGGGGATTGAACCCACAGCCTCATACAGGAGAACCATGCGCTCTACCACTGATCTACATCCCCTTTCACCGTAGATGGCTTCTTATCTCTAGAAGCACAACTTATCAAACAGTATCAAATTGGAGATATCGTTGCATTTTGTGATTTTCTTTGGATATGACGATGAATCCAGTGAACTGATCACATCTTGGAGATGAGCATAAGGCAACTATCTTAGGCTCAAAGGACAGGCTGTAGTCTAACCAATCGTTGTGGGCAGGTTTCTCACGTGCGCGGGGAAAGACCCCAATGAAACACAATACTCTTAGGTAGCGACTATACATCATTTATATAACTATTTTTCATTGATCTTGTAATTCTATGTTCCTACACACAGTTCTCTTAGTGTGTGTTCTGTGGACTGTTGTTTGCACATTCCTGCCGGCCGCTGGCCCTTTGTTATTCCACTGCACACCCTGGGTGTGTGTGTGACAAATACACATCTAGAATCTTGAAAAACAATGGACTTTTCACTCACTTTTAAGCTTTTACAAATCATATGTGCTTGTTTTCATATAAATAACAAGTTGACAGGTAAACATATGCTTCTCAGATTCTTTTTTATTGTTTCTGGAAGAACATTTATCCAATTTGAACACACTGAACATATTTACTTTAAATAACAACAATTGACAAAATACACTTAAATAATACACAAACTGACACTGACACAACATCTTAAAGACAACTTTGACTGCAGGGTTTGTTGATTGTCTTTCCACTCTGTGATGGTTTGTCCAGATGCTGGACAGTACCACTTTCCCTTAGACCGGGTATGACCAGTGGTTTTACTTTTTGATTGACCACATAATTTACACAGATAATGATAATTCTGTTTGCAGTGCTGCTTTTCTGGTGGCTCTCCTCTTTCCACACGCTCCTGGTCTTCACGTGCTGCCTTTCACTGTCTCCATTCACGGTGACCATTTGACGATGGTGTTGCCGTTGCCACTGGAGATGGTGATGGTTGCTGAGAGGGAGGGGGTGGCGGATGCGAGGACCAGCCAGGGAATGGGGCGGGTGGTAGATGACCCTGCCCGTACGAGGACCAGGGAGGAGGAGATGGGGCGGGTGGTAGATGACCCTGCCCGTACGAGGACCAGGGAGGAGGAGAGGGGGCGGGTGGTAGATGACCCTGCCCGTACGAGGACCAGGGAGGAGGAGAGGGGGCGGGTGGTAGATGACCCTGCCCGTACGAGGACCAGGGAGGAGGAGATGGGGCGGGTGGTAGATGACCCTGCCCGTACGAGGACCAGGGAGGAGGAGATGGGGCGGGTGGTAGATGACCCTGCCCGTACGAGGACCAGGGAGGACCGGCCTCTCTGCACTTGAGCTGCACTCTGCACCTGTTTGCTCAGCTGACTGAAAAATAAGTTTGTAAATAAGTTTTTAACCTCATTTGGTAACAATTGTGAAACACTTCAACCACAATTAATAGGATAAATAATGCATTTCTGTTTTAATGTAATAACTAATGTAATAACTAAAATCTAATCATCCCTTACCTTGTGATATCCACATTTGCAGGGGATTTGTTTCCTGAAGATATCATATTCACGCATTGGCAAATTAAATGGAGGAGTCAATGGACAGGCGTCAATGCGCTTCATGACAGCCTTCCATCTCCTAGAGCCCGGCTCGGTACCTGTGGTGAACCGGTACCCTCGGCATACAGGCTCAGGATACCTGCCCGATACGCCTCGGGTATACCAGTCTTCGTAATTTCTGAAAATATCAGGGTAAATGCCGCGTTACACAACGGGAATCGAGAAGCCCAACGGGGGGGGGGTGAATCGAACACCACAAAGCGCGCGGGGGGGGGGGAATCGTCACAGTGGTTCAATATAATCTGTTCTCCTCAGGGGCCCCCTTCCAGCTCGGGGCCCCAGGCAATTGCCTACGTTGCCTACACTGTTGCGAGACGCCCCTGCAGACTAGACTATAAGGGGACAACTATGCAAAAAAGTACATCGACAATTTCAATATCAAGCCCTACTTTGAAATAAAAACGATTTCGAAAATTCATAAATATCCATATAGATAGATCGATAGGTGGATAGATCGATAGGTGGATAGATCGATAGGTGGATAGATCGATTGGTCGATAGATCGATCGATGGATAGATGGATAGATAAATATCCCGAGGGAAAGGCTTCCAGCAGCTCGTGACACAAAAACAAACAATTCTACTATTAAAATATAAAAACAAAGCGACGTAGACAATTGTAGAATTATACTGTACAATTACAGTAAAATAATATAATAATTTGCTTGTAAATCGATGTAATACCTTGCTTGTTACACCGTCGATCGATGAGTCGATGTAAGAGGTTGTATCTGCCGTCTTCCTCGTCTTCTGATCGGAGAAAGTGGGGTGGGGGGAAAGCTCGGGGTAAAAGACCACGTGACCAGGACAGTAACGCCCACATCTCTGTTCGGACTGTGTTGTACCGGTTCGTACTGTGTTCGACTGTGTTCGGAACGGTTAGGACTCTTTGAGACTGTGTTAGGACTGATTGGGACTCGGTAGGACTTTGTTTGGCAGTCCCATCGCTGGCAGTAACGGCCACCTCATCTCATGCACAATAGTTGATACTGTATTGAATGTGCTCTGGAAAACACCCTTTCACCACTGAAAAACAGAAGAGCAGTCCAGTTATTGATAAAGAGCCACAGCAAACAAGGTTCTACTGAGACTTGAACATGGATCACTGGATTCAGAGTCCAGAGTGCTAACCATTACACCATGGAACCCTTTGGTCTACATAGCAATTAATAAAAAAACATTGTTACCATTAATTTAACTTGGAGACCAACCATGAAACCTGGGTGAATTCATGGTTTCAATTATGAATTGAATTTTTCTTTAGAATGAGAAGCATTGGCGGTGAGAATGGCTGCCTTCCAAGCTGTTTATTCCCAGCCAATGTCATTCTGACATTGTAAGAAATACTTGAACCGATGAGGATGGGATTCGAACCCACGTGTGCAGAGCACAATGGATTAGCAGTCTATCGCCTTAACCACTCGGCCACCTCATCTCTCTAGAATTTGTATATCTGTGCACAATAGTCGATACTGTATTGAATGTGCTCTGGAAAACAGCCTTTCACCACTGAAAAACTGTTCAGTTATTCAATTATCAATTGCATTTCTCTTTACAATGAGAAGCATTGGTGGTATAGAGGTGAGCATAGCTGCCTTCCAAGCAGTAGACCGGGTTTGATTCCCGGCCGATGCATTGATGCTATTTAATTATCATTCATAATGTAATTTCCGACTCTAAAGATGTATCTCTTGGATCCTTTCTGGTGCTGAAATTTTTACACATCAAATTTTAAAAACAGAGTCATTCTGAGATGGAACAATGACTTGAACCAATGAGGATGGGATTCAAACCTACACGTGCAGGGGACAATGGATTAGCAGAGCATCGCCTTAACCACACGGCCACCTCATCTCTCCAGAGTTTACAGATCTGTGCACAATATTTGATACAGTATTGAATGTTCTCTGGAAAATACACTTGTAGCCACTGAAAAACAGGTCAGTTATTGATAAAGAGCCACAGCAAACAAGGTTCTACCGAGACTTGAACTCAGATCACTGGAATCAGAGTACAGAGTGCTAACCATTACACCATGGAACCCTTTGGTTTACATGGAACCCTTTGGTTTACATGGAACCCTTTGGTTTACATAGCAATTAATAAAATAACTTCATAGTTACCATTTGTTTAACTTGGAGACCAGTGAACTACAAGGACGACCCTGAAACTTGGGTGTCATGATTTCAATTGCATTTGTCTTTGCAATGAGAAGCATTGCTTGTATAGGTGAGCATAGCTGCCTTCCATGCAGTTGACCTGAATTTGAATTCTATAAATTGAAAATAACACAAATTCACAAGCAAAGCAGAAATGATAAACATGATACAAACATACAAGTGGGCGGCCCTAGTCTTTCCTTCGCTACCTCTATCTCTCAATGTTTAGTGTAGTCAACTCTTCTCTCAGGGAAATGTAGAGGTCAATTGCCATGAATGCATCCACAGGAACATGCAGATTGTTTTGTGCCATCATGAAGGTGCACAGGGGGAATACCTCCTCATCACTAGCTATGTGACGGCGGTGGATACGGTCAGCTTCACAGCTGGTACAATCTTCCTCCGACAGCTGACACAAATTGTTTCCTGTTCCATATAGTTCAGGTATGGAACACATGACACCAGGCCGACCACAGGGAACATGTTCATTCCTTGATGTACCAATCAGATGGCTGTTCCATATAGTTCAGGTATGGAACCCATGACACTAAGCCGACCACGAGGAACATGTTCATTCCTTGATGGACCAATCAGATGGATGTTCCATATAGTTCAGGTATGGAACCCATGACACCAGGCCGACCACGGGGAACATGTTCATTCCTTGATGGACCAATCAGATGGCTGTTCCATATAGTTCAGGTATGGAACCCATGACACCAGGCCGACCACGGGGAACATGTTCATTCCTTGATGGACCAATCAGATGGCTGTTCCAGGTCTCCTTAGTTGAATCCAATTGTTCGAGGTGAAAACAGTAAACAGGAAATGACCAAATCATAGTTATTCTTGTATTTATGTCACAAGTCACACCATCTATTGTTGATGCCACTTGCCTGTATCAAACTGAGGAAGCTGAATTATTGTCCAAGAAGTCCCCATCAAACTCACCTTCATCTTTAAGCCTGTGTAGATGTTGGAGCCCAAACTCCACACACTCTTAAAGAAGCTCCAGCACCAGCTCTCTATTTTTTGATTGCTTGTGCTTTAGCCATAAATAAAGCTTCTGTCACCCCATGAGCATCATCATCATTGACACGTAGGTACCGTTGCATATCCCGTATTGTGCTGTTTTCCGTCCCCTTATCTGTCCTCAGGATACGAGCGCATCCACCTAGCTCCTCTACTGTCTCAAGGACATGACCTCCTCTAACTGTGGGCTCAGGTCTGGTTCAGTCATCATTCAACCAGAGCATCCACCTAGCTCCTCTACTGTCTCTACTGTATAAATCACCTCCTCTACCTGTGGGCTCAGGTCTGGTTCAGTCATCATTCAACCAGAGCATCCACCTAGCTCCTCTACTGTCTCTACTGTATAAATCACCTCCTCTACCTGTGGGCTCAGGTCTGGTTCAGTCATCATTCAACCAGAGCATCCACCTAGCTCCTCTACTGTCTCTACTGTATAAATCACCTCCTCTACCTGTGGGCTCAGGTCTGGTTCAGTCATCATTCAACCAGAGCATCCACCTAGCTCCTCTACTGTCTCTACTGTATAAATCACCTCCTCTACCTGTGGGCTCAGGTCTGGTTCAGTCATCATTCAACCAGAGCATCCACCTAGCTCCTCTACTGTCTCTACTGTATAAATCACCTCCTCTACCTGTGGGCTCAGGTCTGGTTCAGTCATCATTCAACCAGAGTGTTCTTCTGGAGATCCCCTCAATGGCTCCATGGATGCATAGACCCAATGCCTCTCATTTCTCATATGAATCAACAGGCCATACAAAATACAAAATACTAAATACTAAATTGGGCCCTTTGGAAAAGTATGCTTGTCTGTTCAATCTTCTACTTCTTCGGATTTCTGTGCCCTCTTCTTTACGTCCATGCGATCCCCTATCTTTGCATTTAGTGTACATCCACCTGTAGCCACGCAGAGCCCCAGAGCCTCGGAGCTCCTCCCTTATGAACTGAATAGCTTCTGTTATATCCTCAAAGTGTTTTTTTGGCGAAACGGTCCGTTCTCCTTCAGGATTCGTTTTAGAGTTTTCAAGCGGAGAACAATCCTGTCAAAATATGGAGAATTTCCTTGTATTTCAGGCCCAAGTTAAAGTATATTTCTATTAACTCCAGCTTATCCATGTGAGGTTCCGGTTTTCGCCATTTAGCCTACTTAAATAATAGGCTAACTAAAACCCAGTTTTCAAATCTAGTTTTTAAATCAAATCACATTTCAGCTAAGTATATTCTGTACTGAAATAATAATGGTAATAGACCTTCATACACAGATGTTTTAAATAGGTACTATTCAGAATGCTCCTCCCAAACACATACTGTATATTACACATCATCATTCCAAAACCAAAACACACCATCAGCGTTCTACCCGAGACGACCCCCGACATTAACAATCCAACGAGGTTATAGTTCCAGCTGTTTCCAGGACAACAAGGTTATAGCTCCAGCTGTTTCCAAGACAACACGGTTATAGCTCCAGCTGTTTCCAGGACAAGGGTTAGGCTCCATAGAACTATAGCCCTATAATAGAGGGCCACATCAGGCATGAATATTGAACTGTAGCGCTCATCACCAGAATCAAGGCTTTAGCTTAAACCACATACAGGACATAGGCTATTTAAACTATATACAGTGTATTAATATATGTAATGTGTATATTATACACATTACATATGTGAACTAGCTATTAGTCTACATACCTCGTCGTTGATGAAGGTGGAGACAGCCGTCTCGTCTAGCCTCCGTTGTTCTGTGAGAAATGTATGAGAAATGTATTATCAACACATAAGAAGTTAGTATGTCAAGTTAGCCCGCAGGAAGTAGTTAGCACATTAGCACCGTGCTAACGTTAAGTGTTTGATATGTTAACGTTAGCTAGCTACTTAACGATCGTGACGACGACACGTGGCTTGGTTAATAAACTGTGTGTGAGTGTGAAGGCAACTCACTGATTTCACTGTCGTAAAAAATATGTCCTTATAACAAAATTTAATTGACTTACTGCAAAGAAGTGCTGCTCATTGCATGCTGTGCGGTGGAGATTCCTTGTAGAGTAACATCAATCTGCGCGATCTCTGGCTCGTAGGGCTCAGGGGTCATGGGTCATGGGATTAATAAAACCGAGGGATCGGATTACAAAACCGAGGGATCGGATTACTAAACCGAGGGATCGGATTACTAAACCGAGGGATCGGATTACTAAACCAACGGATAGGATTACTAAACCGAGAGATCCTATTACAAAACAAAGGGATCGGATTACTAAACGGAGGGAACGTATTACTAAACCGAGGGTACGGATTACTAAACCGGGGGATCGGATTACTAAACCGAGGGATCGGATTACTAAACCGAGGGATCGGATTACTAAACCGTACACACGGATTCACACGTCCATTTTTTCCATGTGACCCCAGGGGGGCTCCGCAGGAATGTGCAAACAACAGAACGCAGTATTTACAATAACTGCACTTTGTGCCGGAAAATATAATTACAAGATATAGAGAAATGTGAAAAACATTTATAGAAATGATGTATAGTCGTTACCTAAGTGTATTGTGTTGTAACAATGGTGTTATATTGGTATAGGAATATGTATTTAATCTCTCTCTATCTCTCTCTACATTTACATTTAGTGCATTTAGCAGACACTTCATCCAAAAGTGACTTACAAGTACATTTGTTTGATAAAGACAGCAATGTATTTCTGAGGTAAATAAAGACACGAATAGAACAAGTTTCCAGCATTCCCAATCGCAGGCCTATAGAAAAATCTTCCCACCTACTAGGATGCCTGCATAGCGACATATGCGAGTGCATTAAAAACAACACGCTATCTAATACTACAAGATAAACACAACGCACAGTCAAAATAGTGCCTTAAAGCACAAGCAATTCTCCCTCTCTTTCCTCCCCTCTGTTTAAACAACACATCTGTAGGATTGAATCCTCTCTATTGGTCACATACACATTCAAACATACAGTGAACTGTGTTTTTGCTAGGAGGAGCCGGGGGATCGAACCAGCAACCATGCAGGTTTACTGAGGACCGCTCAACCCTCCTGAGCTATACTGGAGCGCTGTATACTTCCCACCCCTCTCTCTCCTCTCCCCCCCCTCTCCCCTCTCTTCTCCCCCCCCCCCACCCCACCACCCCTCACCCACACAACCCCAGTCGCTACCCCTCTCCCCTCCTCCACCCCCGTCTCTGTCTCCCCTCCTCATCGACCTCTCCTTCTCCCCCCCCCCTACGATTCACCCCCCTCGACCTCCTCATCCCCCCCCCTACTACGGCTTACCCGAATACTCAAGCACCTATCCTCTCCTGCACCCCCTCTCCATCGTCCCCCCCCCTCTCCCGCTCTCGCTCCCTGCGCTCCCCACTTGCCCCCTCCTCTCCCCTCATCCCCCCCCATCTCCATCTCTCCCCCCCCTCGCCTCTCCCTCTCCCTCTCTGCCCCCCTCTACCCACTCCTCCTCCCTCTCCCCCCCCCTGTCTCCCTTCTCTTCTCCCCCACCCTACTCCCTCCTCTTCCCCCCCCCCCTCTCCACTCTCTCCCCCCCCTCTCCCGCTCTTCTCACCACCCACAAGTAGCAGTCCTTTCGCCCTATCCTTTCTCCGAGTGGTTAAGGTGAGGGACTAGAAATCCGTTGGGTTCTCCCCGCAGGTTGCAGGTTTGAATCCTGCAGACAAAGATTGGTAAAACCTTTCCTTTGAACCTAAGAGTCTTTGAAACTAAGATAGTTGACTTATGCTCATCTCCAAGACGTGATCAGTTCACTAGATTCATCATCACATCCAAAGACAATCACAACATGCAGTCTCTGCAACCAGATCTCCAATTTGATACAGTGTGATAAGTTGTGCTTCTAGAGATAAGAAGCCATCTACGGTGAAAGGGGATGTAGCTGAGTGGTAGAGCGCATGCTTCTCATTTATGAGGCCGCGGGTTCAATCCCCGGCATCTCCAACATGTAGGCAGGTTCATACAGTGGTGTGGATGCATGGTTTTTATTCTAAATAATTCACGCGTCTACTCCATACAATGAAATGCAAACAGTTTGATGGAAAGTGAAACAGGACAGTTATGTCCACGTGTTGTCGTGGCCGAGTGGTTAAGACATGGACTAGATATCCATTGTGGTCTCTGTTACCAACGTGTTCGTTGCATGTTGCATGTTGCATGCATGTTTGTTTCTCCCTCTCTATTCTCTCCCAGGTACTGGTTCGTCCCGCCCCCCTGTCAATCATCGTTGGTTTGTCGGTCCCCCTTTGATCAATCAGCCAACCGGCCAATCAGCCAATGGGCCAATCAGAGGGGCGTGGGCGTGGCTACTTCAGTCTCCCGCTCCCTTTGTGTGGGAGAAGAGGGGATGATATGTTTGTTTGGCCTGCTGTTAGCACTCTGTGTTGGGCCTGCTTCTCGTTGCTCTTCAGTCACCATTGTTCCAGTAGTGAAGCCCCATGGGGAGGGCGAGGTACGCCGAGGTAAGACGCCCATGGGTTTACGCCACGCATCACGTAGGTTCAACTCTGTCTATTTACACTAGGCTAGCGTTTCTAGGCGGGTGTCACCTCCTGTGTTTCTGGGATTAGATTAGGTGGGACAGCTAGTTAGTAAGACATTGTATTGTGTTCTTAGTTTAGGGTACTAGAAGTGATAGGGTGCCAGGAATAGCTGGGGTGTTTTAATGTTTTCATTCCTTTGACACCCGGTCTGTTTTGGCGTCCTCCCCTAGTCTCCCTACCTGTGTGTCCTCGTGAAAAAGTATCATTGTGGTTTATTCCTGTCCTCATTTACTCCATAAATAAACCTGTTACTTATACACCATATCCCCGTGGTCCTTGTTCCGTGTTTCCCGCCGACCTGCACGCCAGCGACGTTAGCATAGCACCGACCTGCACGCCAGCGACGTCAGCATAGCACCGACCTGCACGCCAGCGCGTTAGCATAGCCCGACTGCACGCCAGCGACGTTAGCATAGCACCGACCTGCACGCCAGCGATGTTAGCATAGCACCGACCTGCACGCCAGCGACGTTAGCATAGCACCGACCTGCACGCCAGCGACGTTAGCATAGCACCGACCTGCACGCCAGCGACGTTAGCATAGCACCGCCTTGCACGCTGCCACGGCCTGTTAGGTTCAGCCCTTCTTCCCCCTAGACCGGCCCTCTAAGGGGGTTCCTAACAGTCTCCCTGCACTAGTTCTAATCCCGCTGACAACCATTAGTAAAAGTCCAGCCTCTCCTTTGAACCCAAGAGGTTTGACTCCTGCTCAACTCAACATGTGATCAGTTCACTGGATTCACCATCAGATCAAAGAAGATCACATTCTAGTCTCTACAACCGCATCACATGGCTTCTGTTGAAGGTGTGGTTATAGAGACCAGAAGCAAGGAACATGAGAAGGGATGTCGCTCTGTGTGT
>CM051023.1:9059428-9066919 GCA_027704905.1 Muraenolepis orangiensis | reverse complement strand
CTCTCTCTCTCTCTCTCTCTCTCTCTCTCTCTCTCTCTCTCTCTCTCTCTCTCTCTCTCTCTCTCTCTCCCCCATATCTCTCTCTCTCTCTCTCTCTCTCTCTCTCTCTCTCTCTCTCTCTCTCTCTCTCTCTCTCTCTCTCTCTCTCTCTCTCTCTCTCTCTCTCTCTCTCTCTCTCTGTAATGGAGTATGGCGCCGTACGAGATGGCTGCCGTGTCGCGAGCTCCCGCACGACGACGCAGTTTTTGGTTATTTATTCTTTTTATTGCAACTATTTTAGTTCAGGAAGTTAGCAGCATGTTCTTTCGACTCGGACGTCCCGCCCGAAGTCACAGCTGGATTATCTCCGACCATCTTGGGCACGATTACACGCAAGCGTCGCCGGAGGAAGCGAGGGAAGCGAGCCGGCGTGCTAGTCAGGCTGAGACGTCGATCCGATCGCCCCCCACTACCCACCATTCTACTGGCTAATGTACAGTCTCTGGACAATAAGTTAAGCGAACTACAGGCTCGTATTAAATTCCACCGGGAAACTAAGGACAACTGTATCATCTGCCTTACGGAGACATGGATGTCGGAGGGGGTAACCGACACAGCCATCGAGCCGTCGGGATTTTCCGTACACCGGGCGGACAGAACAAAGGCTCTCTCCGGTAAAGATCGCGGAGGGGGGGTATGTCTCATGATAAACAGATCTTGGTGCAACCAAAGTCATGTACATCCCCTCAAGTCTTTCTGTTCCCCGGACCTGGAGTACCTGATGCTTATGTGCCGTCCACACTGGCTACCTCGGGAGTTTACAGCGGTAACCGTGACCGCTGTTTACATTCCCCCACAAGCCAACACGGACACAGCGCTGAAGGAACTGTACGGGGCTATCAGCGAACAGGAGTCGGCACACCCCGAGGCTGCTCTCATCGTGGCGGGGGACTTCAACAAGGCGAACCTGAAGAAGGTTCTCCCGAAGTTCTACCAACACATAAAGAGCAACACACGGGGCGAGCGGATCCTCGACCACTGTTACACTCCCTTCCGTGATGGCTACAAGGCCCTCCTCCGCCCACCGTTCGGCAAATCAGATCACCGCTCTATCCAGCTACTCCCTGCCTATAGGCAGAGACTGAAGCAGCAACCGATCGCTGTGAGGGAGGTCCAATACTGGTCGGACCAATCAGATTCTACGCTGCAGGATTGTTTTGATCACGCTGACTGGCACATGTTCCGCGTTGCCTCGGACAATAACGTCAACGAGTACGCGTCGTCGGTCACCGGGTTCATCAAGAAGTGCATAGATGACGTTGTTCCGACCAAGTCGGTTCAGATATATCCCAACCAGAAACCGTGGATTAACGGCGATGTTCGCGCTGCCCTACATGCGCGTAACGCCGCCTTTGGTTCCGGGAATACGGAGGAATATACGAGAGCCCGTTACGACCTCCGTAAGACCATCGTCACTGCCAAGCGGGAGTATAAGGACAGAGTGGAGGAGAAATTCAAGAACCACGATGCGAGGGGTATGTGGCAGGGGCTGCAGACGATAACGAACTTCAGAGGGAGAACCAGTTGTGTAGAGAACTCCTCTACCTCCCTCCCAGGAGAGCTAAATAAATGTTTTGCTCGGTTCGACGTAAACGGCAGCCCGCAGAAGCCAGCACCGACTGAGGAGACCAGCCAGCTGCGCATCTCGGAGGCGGATGTGCGCCGCACCTTCAAGCGGCTGAACATCCGTAAGGCGGCAGGCCCCGACGACATCCCGGGCCGTGTCCTCAGAGCATGTGCAGACCAGTTGGCAGGAGTCTTTGCAGACATCTTCAACCTCTCCCTGTCCCAGGCTGTTGTCCCCGCGGTCTTCAAGATATCCACCATCGTGCCTGTCCCTAAACAAACCAAGGTAACATGCCTGAATGACTATAGACCTGTGGCCCTCACCTCGATCGTTAGCAAATGCTTCGAGAGGTTGGTCAAGGACTTTATTTGCTCCGTGTTACCTACCACGCTGGACCCATGGCAATTTGCATATCGTCAAAATAGATCCACGGACGACGCAATTGCCATGGCCCTTCACACTGCCCTTTCCCACCTGGAGGGAAAGAACTGTTATGTGCGAATGCTGTTTGTGGACTACAGCTCAGCATTCAACACAATAGTTCCTGCCAAGCTCGACACCAAGCTGAGAGGTCTAGGCGTACCCCCATCCATGTGCAGCTGGATACTGGACCTCCTGTCGGACCGCCGCCAGGTGGTGAGGATGGGCAGCACCACATCAGAGCCACTGACCCTCAACACGGGAGCCCCCCAGGGATGCGTGCTGAGCCCTCTCCTCTACTCCCTCTACACCCACGACTGCATGGCTATGCACAGCTCCAACGTCATCATCAAGTTTGCTGACGACACGACGGTGATGGGCCTGATCGCCGGCGACGATGAGACAGCCTACAGGGAGGAGGTTGGATCGCTGGAGCAGTGGTGCCAGGAGAACAGCCTCGCCCTCAACGTCAAGAAGACCAAGGAGCTGATCGTGGACTTCAGGAGGCAGAGGGGAGAGCACAGCCCTATCTCCATCGACGACGTTGCAGTAGAGAGGGTCAGCAGCTTCAAGTTCCTCGGCGTGCACATCTCCGAGGACCTCACATGGTCCACACACACCACACACGTGGTGAAAAGGGCCCAACAACGCCTGTATTTTCTCAGGCGTCTGTAGAAATTCAGCATGGGCCCCCGCATCCTGAGAACATTCTACAACGGCACCATCGAGAGTGTTCTTACAGGGTGTATCACCGCCTGGTACGGGAACTGCACTGCACTCGAGCGCAGAGCGCTTCAAAGGGTGGTGCGGACGGCCCAGTATATCGTTGGAGGTGAGCTCCCCTCCCTCCTGGACATTTACAACCAGCGGTGCGTGGCCAAGGCCAAACGAATTATAAAAGACATTGCCCACCCCAGCCACGAACTGTACTCACTATTACCGTCAGGCAGGCGATACCGCAGTATCAAGTGTCGTACAAATAGGCTTAGAGATAGCTTCCACAGTCAGGCCATCAGGCTGCTGAACAAGGGCATATAACATATAACAATGTATATTTTATTACATTGATTTATATATACATATTGCTCTTTTCTGTGCTGATTTTTGCATTTTATAAATTGCATTTTTTATTTTTATTTTATATTCTTTATTCTATTTTTATTCTATTTTTATCTATTTTATCTATTTTTATCTTATTTTATAACTGCTGTCTGTCGTCGGGTATTGCACACAAGATTTTCACATCACTGCTTTATACTAAACTGTAAACTGTGAAGTGACAATAAACTTGACTTGACTTGACTCTCTCTCTCTCTCTCTCTCTCTCTCTCTCTCTCTCTCTCTCTCTCTCTCTGTCTCTCTCACTATCTCTCCATTTCTCTCCCCATCTCTCTCCACATCTCTCTCTCTCTCTCTCTCTCTCTCTCGCTCTCGCTCTCGCTCTCTCTCTCCTCATTTGGCAGACGCTTTTATCCAAAGCGACTTACAACGTGTATTTGTTGAAGCAGACAATAGCATAACACTGAGGTACGCCAACATAAAAATAGAGCAGTTCACAAGCATTCATATTAACAAGATGAATAACACAATGACACACAGACACAGGCGCACACACACAGACACACACACAAACACAGGCACACACACACAGACACACACACAGACACAGGCGCACACACACAGACACACACAGACACAGGCACACACACACAGACACACACACAGATACAGGCGCACACACACACAGATACAGGCGCACACACCCAGACACAGGCGCACACACACAGACACACACACAGACACAGGCACACACACACAGACACACAGACACACACACAGACACACACTCACACACGGACACACACTCACACACACACAGACACACAAACAGACACACAGACACAGACACAGGCGCACACACACAGACACACACACAGACACAGGCGCACACACACAGACACACACACAGACACACACACACAGACACACACACAGACACAGGCACACACACACACAGACACAAACACAGACACAGGCGCACACACACAGACACACACACAAACACAGGCGCACACACACAGACACACACACAGACACAGGCACACACACACAGACACACACACAGACACAGGCGCACACACACAGACACACACACAGACACAGGCGCACACACACAGACACACACACAGACACAGGCGCACACACACAGACACACACACAGACACAGGCGCACACACACAGACACACACACAGACACAGGCGCACACACACTGACACACACACAGACACACACACACAGACACACACACAGACACAGGCACACACACACACAGACACAAACACAGACACAGGCGCACACACACAGACACACACACAAACACAGGCACACACACACAGACACACACACAGACACAGGCGCACACACACAGACACACACACAGACACAGGCACACACACACAGACACACACACAGATACAGGCGCACACACACACAGATACAGGCGCACACACACAGACACAGGCGCACACACACAGACACACACACAGACACAGGCACACACACACAGACACACAGACACACACACAGACACACACTCACACACACACAGACACACAAACAGACACACACTCACACACAAACAGACACACAGACACAGACACACACTCACACACAGGCTGTGTTCCACTTCAGGGGCTGCAGCCTTAAGGGCCCATTTGAAGGCTCTTCTAACACGTGCTAAATGGGACGCTCTAGTCTACGGACTACTTCCTGGACGCGTCACCAGCCGCGTCACGAAGCGCGGAGCTGCGGAGATGGTCCCGAGGCTTTGGTTCAGAGAGGTTGATACCAGGGAGATGGATTCATTGTTCAACATGGCCCCAGACAGGCCTGTTTAGTGGACTTTATTAGAACTCATTACAACTGATCAACTTAAGAACTGGAGCTTCACTGCCGGCCTCAACGGGTCATGTTATTTAGGCTGAGAGAGAACCATGGCCATTGGTCAATATTGGTTAAGTTAGAATTACTATTTATTTATATATATATATATATATATATACACATATATATATATACACATATATATATACACATATATATATATAAATATATATATACACATATATATATATACACATATATATATATACACATATATACATATATACATATATACATACACATATATATATATATATATATATATATACTCTGCGGCCTGGAGACCAGCTGGCCCCTTGCCAGCTCTTCTCATAAGCGGCTCCTGTCATCTCCCAAATGGCCGTAGCATATTTCTAAACATGCTTTATTTGGATAAACTGAACACATATGTATAATCTACATAGGTACGTTGTCACGTAATAAAATAATAAAACTTAATAAAGTGACTTAATTACAGTCCTACAGCGAAATCTAAAACAGCTTTTAGCCGGGCTCAAATTCTCTACTGGTTGGTGAAATGCATTCTGGGATATGCTGGCCAGAAGGCTGCAGAAGTCTGCATGACACTTCGGCCGTGTTCCATTTCAGCGTCTGCAGCCTAAAAGGCTGCATTTGAAGGCTGCATACGTCACAGCAGCCGCGACAAGGCTGTCCCATTCCGTCGGCTCCTTCAAATGCAGCCTTCAAATGCAGCCTTAATTTCCCGAAATTGAAGTGTGCATCGATGCAGACTTCTGCAGCCTTCGGTGCCAGAATATCCCAGAATGCATTTCACCAACCGAACAGAATTGTGGGCCGTGTTCAATTTCAGGACAGAATTTGAGCCCGGCTAAAAGCAGTTTTAGATCTCGCTGTAGCACTGTAATTCAGTCACTTTATTAAGTTTTATTATTTTATTACGCGACAATATACCTATGTAGATTATACATATTTGTTCAGTTTATCCAAATAAAGCCTGTTTAGAAATATGCTACGGCGATTTCGGAGATGTCGGGAGCCGCATATGGGAAGAGCTGGCGCGGGCCAGCTGGTCTCCCAGGCCGCCTGTGTGTGTGTGTATATACATATATATATGTGTGTATATATATATATATGTGTGTATATATATAGATATATGTATATATATATATATGTGTGTATATATATGTATATATATGTGTGTATATATATGTATATATGTATATATAACAATAAAGATTGGTTAATATTGGTGAAGTTATAATTCCTATTTATATATATGTATATGTATATGTATATTTATATATATATATATATACATACATATATACATACATACATATATATATATATACATACATACATATACATACATATATATATATGTATATTGTGGCATGCACCCGTTGGCGGGGGGAGGACAACAGCGGTTGCGGTGGTAAAACAAATGATTTATTTGTTAAAACAGGTGGGGGTAAGGGGAAAAGGGAATAACGGCAAATCAAAACGGTCCTCCCGGTTGGGGTCCAATCTCCCCCTCTCTCGGTCGTTCCGGGGTAGCTGTCCTGGGCCGGGCTCGTGGGGTGTTGGTCCGCCTCCTGGTGCACCCGTTAGGCAGCAACACCGCCGCCAGGGGTTAAGGCTGGGAACAGAAACACTCACGGTTACAATCCTGTATTCGTATACAACGCTCACCTAGCGCGCCGCGGCTTTCAGTCCGGGTTGGCCTGCGGCCTCTTACCACATACTGTTCGCCACCTCTTCGTTTCATGCTCTTCCTTTTATCCTCGTCTCCCGCTTCTTGAGTGGCCCCCTCCAGGTGCACGGCGTCAGGCCTGATGAGCCGCTCCAGGTGTTTCCCATTCGGCCTGACGAGTGGGCGGTTACCGTCTGAGCTCTCCGTGGTGCCAATCCTGCTAGGAGCTCAGCGGTGTAGTACCGCTGTTCCACCACCTGCCCCAAGGGTGGCCCAGAATGCTTCCCAGTGGAGCCCGGGGCGCCACATACCCCCTTCCTCAGCTTCAAGCCAGGGCGGGGAGTGCCCACCCAGACTACAGGCCTTCTGACCTTCGGGACAGGGCATCTGCGTTCCCATGCAAAAATAGGTACAACCTGTCGGTAGTATCCCCCTCCTCTACGGGCGCCTCCTGGCGTCCAACCCGGCTTGAAGGGGTATTCCCGGTGGCATTTGAGGGAAAACAACAGATCCCGACAGTAGCGGCGCGGGGGCCAACCCCGCTCCTCTGGACCGTCTGCGTCCCAGTCGATGATCCGGGGGGGTGGAGGAGATTTGGTGGGCGGGAGGGGCCTGGGAAGAGAGCCACCCCTTCTGCCCAGGTCGGTGGGAGTCCTCTCTGGAGGTCTCCTCTGGACCCTCCTCCAGGGGTCTCCGCTAGGGGTCTCCTCCGGAACCTCCTCTGGAGTCTCCTCTGGGGTCTGCTCTGAACCCCCTCTGTAGTCGACAGACGGGGACCACGTGACGTCCTCAAGTGAAAGCGGAGCGACGTCCTCCGCCGCGTGCGAAGCGGCGTCCTCCGCCGCGTGCCGAGCGACGTCCTCCGGC
>CM051023.1:9051928-9054428 GCA_027704905.1 Muraenolepis orangiensis | reverse complement strand
GCTCCGGGGGGGTCCAGCAGGGGGACCCAGATCCAGCAGGGGGACCTGGGTCCAGCAAGGGGACCTGGGTCTAGCAGGGGGACCTGGGTCCAGCAGGGGGACCCGGGTGCAGCAGGGGGACCCGGGTCCAGCAGGGGGACCTGGGGGGTCCAGCAGGGGGACCTGGGTCTAGCAGGGGGACCTGGGTCTAGCAGGGGGACCTGGATCCAGCAGGGGGACCTGGAGGGTCCAGCAGGGGGACCTGGGTCTAGCAGGGGGACCTTGGTCCAGCAGGGGGACCCGGGTGCAGCAGGTGGACCCGGGTCCAGCAGGGGGACCTGGGTCTAGCAGGGTGATCTTGGTCCAGCAGGGGGACCAGGGGGTCCAGCAGGGGGACCTGGGGGGTCCAGCAGGGGGACCTGGGTCCAGCAGGGGGACCTGGGTCTAGCAGGGGGACCCGGGGGTCCAGCAGTGGGACCCGGGGGTCCAGCAGGGGGACCCTGGGTCCAGCAGGGGGACCTGGGGGGTCCAGCAGGGAGACCCGGTTCTAGCAGGGGGACCTGGGTCCAGCAGGGGGACCAGGGGGTCCAGCAGTGGGACCCGGGGGTTCAGCAGGGGGACCCTGGGTCCAGCAGGGGGACCAGGGGGGTCCAGCAGGGGGACCTGGGTCCAGCAGGGGGACCTGGGCCCGCTCCTCAGGCCCGCTCCTCGGCCCGCTCCGCAGGCCCGCTCCTCAGGCCCACTCCTCAGGCCCGCTCCTCGGCCCGCTCCTCGGCCCGCTCCTCGTCCCGCTCCTCGGCCCGCTCCTCAGGCCCTCTCCTCAGGCCCGCTCCTCAGGCCCGCTCCTCGTCCCACTCCTCGTCCCCAGGGCGAGACTGAACCAAATGTTCCTCCGCCCCGCAACCCAAACACTTCATAGTTGCAAAAGTTACAAACACAATACAACTGAAATTGTCAATTAAAATTAAACCCCTCCTCCAATTAAAAACTCCTCCTCCAATTAAAAACTCCTCCTCCTCCTCCTCCTCCTCCTCCTCCCTCTCCTCCTCCTCCTCCTCCTCTCCTTCCTCTCCTCTCCTCCTCTCCTCCTCCTCTCCTTCCTCCTCCTCCTCCTCCTCCTCCTCCTCCTCCTCCTCCTCCTCCTCCTCCTCCTCCTCCTCCTCCTCCTCCTCCACCTCCTCCTCCTCCTCCTCTCCTTCCTCTCCTCCTCCTCCTCCTCCTCCTCCTCCTCCACCTCCTCCTCCTCCTCCTCCTCCTCCTCCTCCTCCTCCTCTCCTCCTCTCCTCCTCCTCCCCCTCCTCCTCCTCCTCCTCTGCCTCCTCCTCCTCCTCCTCCTCCTCCTCCTCCTCCTCCTCCTCCTCCTCCTCCACCTCCTCCTCCTCCTCCTCCCCCTCCCCCCCTCCTCCTCCTCTGCCTCCTCCTACTCCTCCTCTTCCTCCTCCTCCTCTCCCTCCTCCTCCTCCTCCTCCTCCTCCTCTCCTTCCTCACCTCTCCTCCTCCTCCTCCTCCTCTCCTTCCTCTCTCCTCCTCCTCCTCCTCCTCCTCCTCCTCCTCCTCCTCTCCCTCCTCCTCCTCCTCCTCCTCCTCCCCCTCCTCCTCTCCCTCTTCCACTAAATCGCCCGCTAAACGAAGACTAGTGGATGGAATGCTTAACAGATGGACCTTGGTCCGGTTCAGACCCCCAAGCCTCCCCCCGGTATGAAGACCCCTCAACCTGAAGGGGGCGGGTTCCTTGTGACACACACACACAGAGTCTGTTAGAGAATTATATACTAGATTATTATTATTAATACTATTAGTAGAAGTAGTAGTAGCAGTAGTAGTAGAAGTAGTAATAGTAATAATAATAATAATAACAATAATAGTATTAATAATAATAATAACATCAATAATAATACTAATCATTTGGAGAAAGCTTGTAGTAGGCCTTTAAAATGATATGTTGGCGCACTGCACTGCCTGGTGAATTAGTTAAAGAGCGTCACAATGAGTTAGGAACAAATCTGACCTCAAAACACAAACCTCTTCAAACTGAGCACTTCTGAGCCCACTTTCCCAGCTGGTGTCCGCAGCCGGAGCCGTCTTACCGGGGACGCCCCTTCTGGCTCTTCTTGGATGCACCTCGGTTGATAGAGCTCAGAGATAACCCGTGCTACAGCCTCCGTTTGGAGATATAACCCGTGCTACAGCCTCCGTTTGGAGATATAACCCGTGCTACAGCCTCTGTTTGGAGATATAACCCGTGCTACAGCCTCCGTTTGGAGATATAATCCGTGCTACAGCCTCCGTTTGGAGATATAACCTGTGCTACAGCCTCCGTTTGGAGATATAACCCGTGCTACAGCCTCTGTTTGGAGATATAACCCGTGCTACAGCCTCCGTTTGGAGATATAACCCGTGCTACAGCCTCCATTTGGAGATATAACCCGTGCTACAGCCTCCGTTTGGAGATAGAACCCGTGCTACAGCCTCCGTTTGGAGATATAACCCGTGCTACAGCCTCCATTTGGAGATATAACCC
>CM051023.1:9039428-9046928 GCA_027704905.1 Muraenolepis orangiensis | reverse complement strand
GTGTGTGTATTTCTGTGTGTGTTGCTACAAGCGACACAGAGACACTGAGGAACCATAATTCCCCCATAACCCAAACGCAGGGAGGAGGTCCTCCTGGGTGAATGTGGACTGGAAGGTGTGGATGAGTGTCAGTGTGTCTGAGGACCCTCCTCCATCTGGGGACACTCTGTAGAAGGACAGAGAGCCAGCAGGTCGGTCCACATACACTCCTACTCTGTTAGAGGGGAGGAGATCTATGGCTGTTCTACTATAGTTGTACCAGACAGAGTAACGACCATCATGACAATGAAGACTCCAGGACTTGTTGTTCCCTCCAAGCCTGCTGTCAACACCCCGCCCTCTCCTAGTGATTCCTCTGTATGTCACTCCTATACCAACACTTCCTTCCCTCTCCACCTCCCAGTAACAGCGGTCAGTCAGACCCTCTCTACACAACACCTGGGGATGGAAGTCAAATCTCTCCAGGTGATCAGGATACGACTTCCTCTCTCCAACCCACATCACCTTCCTGTTGTCCTCAGACAGAGAGAGTTCTCTCCAGGCTGTGTTTGGGTCCAGTGTGAGTTCACACTCATCTGATGGGAGAGAAGGAAAGACATGATGAGTCTACACAGAAATACTACATATAAAATACACATACAAGTATCATGAATATATGTATTATTATATATTAATATACCTAGATTATATATTAATATATACTGTATATTATTAAATATAAATATAAATTATTAAATTATTTTTAATTAAATGATTATTAAATAAAGGGTTATTGTAATATATTGATAAGCTACATGATGTCCAACATGTATATTATGAATATATTAATATATTCATAAGATACATGATGGTGGACATCATGTAGCTTACCAATATATTAATATATTCATAAGATACATGATGGTGGACATCATGTATGTTATTGCAGGAGTGCGGAACAAAAGGACTGCCAGGCGATAGTTTAGTTGCGAGACACTGCGGTCCCCACTTTATTCTCATTTCCTTATTTATCCCCAATACGTGGGGGGGTCAACCGGGGTGAAGTGATGACGTATTGGGGATAAATAAGGAAGTGAGAATAAAGTGGGGACCGCAGTGTCTCGCAACTAAACTATCGCCTGGCAGTCCTTTTGTTCCGCACTCCTACATTGGTGACCCTGACGTTCGTTTTTGGACGCTTCCAAGGACTTACTTTATTATTATTTTTGTTTCAACATGAGCACAAACGCTGAAGCTATTAAGCTACCGGAATTTTGGGAGCAGCAGGCTGCCGTTTGGCCAAGACTCACATTACAGACTATCGTGCATTGGCTAAAGAGGCTGATGCAGTTCTCTCTGCTGCACAATATGGCGCTAAAGCTAGAAGATGCCTACCCCCATGCAACTACCCTCATGCAAAGGTGTCGGGAAACGGGAAGGCCAGCACCCGCTAGCTGCCATGAGTGTTGGCCATGAAGGCAGTTTATTGTTCATCAGAGACACACTGTCAGGACGGCGTTTTCTATGCGACACGGGGGCTACTGTGAGCGTTTTACCGGCATCAAGTCTGGATATACAAGCGGGGGTACGGGGAGCACCACTAGAAGCGGCCAACGGTAGTCCAAAACAAACCTATGGTGAACGGGTTGTGACATTGTGTTTCGAGGGCCTCAGTTCACATCGGAACTCTGGAGTGCAGTGCCCAGGGTCTCGGGGTGAAGCTGCACCGCACAACGGCTTATCACCCTCAAGCCAATTGACTATGTGAGAGGTTTCATAGGTCAATGAAGGCCGCATTTAGGGCCAGTCTCCAAGACAGTGGGTGGGTTGACCAACTTCCGTGGGTCATGCTAGGCCTCCGATCAGCCCCTAAGGAAGACCTTCAGGCTTCCTCAGCTGAACTGGTTTATGGGCAGCCATTGCGAGTCCAAACACCACAACGCCTTGGTCTGTATATTAAATGGACATCATGTATCTTATCAATATATTGATAAGCTAAATGATGTCCACCATCATGTATCTTATGAATATATTGATATATTGATAAGATACATGATGTCCACCATCATGTTGATTCCCAGTAGGACGTCACCTCCTGCTGTGTGGATGGACATTCCATCTGAAGAGTTAGTGTGTTGTTGTGATGACTCAAACTAAACAGACACTTACACTTCTTTAGAGTCGACCTCAGGTCAGGCAGCTTCTCCATCTCCATGCACTTCTTTACAGCTGGTTTCAGGTCAGGCAGCTTCTCCATCTTCATGTCCAGTGTCTCCTTCAGCTGATCCAGGGATCTCCTCAAGGTCCCTGCGTATGACGGAGGAGGGACCTCCACCCTGGTCCAGTCCCTGGTGTGTGGAGGATTCTTCAGGGATCTGAAGCTCTGGAGGAAGTGGAGGTGGTCTTCAGTGTGTGAGAGCTGCTTCACCTTTGAGCTCCTATTGGTCAGATCTTTAACTTCCCGCTCCAGCTCTTTGATGAGGTCTTCAGCTTGTCTCTCTATAGATTTCAGTTTCTCTTGAACCGTTTGGTTGAGATCGTCCCGACACTTTTCAATGCAGCGAATCAGAGCAGCGAGGACCTGCTCACCGTCGGCTAGCTCTCGGTCTGCGTCTGCTCTGCTGAGCTTCACTGCGTCTTTGATCTCCTGAATCTTTCTTTTTCTCTCCTGGATCATCTGCTGAACATCAGACTCAATTTTCCCCAGCTGGGCTATCTTCAGCTCATATTCCTCCTTCAGAGGTACACCAGGATGGGACCTGTGGTCCGTCTCTGTACAGAGCTGACACACACACACCTGTTCAGTCTGGCAGAAGAGCTCCAGAAGTCGGCCGTGTTTCTTACACATCCGGTCTTCCAGACAGTCCTGAGGCTCCACCAGCTTATGTTTCTTCAGAACTGCGACTCTCTGATGTGGCTCCAGGTGGGAGTGGCAGAAAGACATAAAGCACACTAGGCAGGACTTGACAGCCTTCAGCTGGGTCCCGGTACAGACGTCACAGGGAACTTCTCCTGGTTCAACGCAAGGCTGCTCTTTGACCGGTACGGACCGTCTAAACTGATCAACTATCTCTGATAAGAGGGTATTGACCCGTAGATCGGGTCTTGTGTGGAACAGCTCGTTGCAAACAGGACATTTGAACTGGACCTTGTCCTCCCAGAACGTGGTGATACAGGCTCTACAGAAGTTGTGTCCACATGGTGTGGAAACTGGACTCTTGAACACATCCAGACAGACGGGACAGGAAAAGTTCTCCTCAGACCAGGAAGTGTTAGCAGAGGCCATTCCTAGAACACATTGTTGAATCAAGTTAAAAACCGACGACACTCTTTTTAAAACAATGGTTCTATGTGTACATATATATGAGTGATGGTGTAGCGTAGGGCTTGATATAAACATATAATACACATATAATACTACATGAACTTAACAATGGTCCACCATCAAAGTGTGTCCGTTGGAACAGGCTCCCTGGTGCAGAACTAACTCTTTGAAGCCCTTGGTCAACACTCACTACTCACCTTAGAACGCTGTCCACCGCTTAGTTGGACAAAGGCTGGTGTCCTTTGAACTGTCTCTCTCCACGTCGAGTCACAAAGAGAGCAACTGTCTCTCTCCACGTTGAGTCACAAAGAGAGGAACTGTCTCTGTCTCCACGTTGAGTCACAAAGACAGCAACTGTCTGTCTCCACGTCGAGTCACAAAGAGAGGAACTGTCTGTCTCCACGTCGAGTCACAAAGAGAGGAACTGTCTGTCTCCACGTCGAGTCACAAAGAGAGGAACTGTCTGTCTCCACGTCGAGTCACAAAGAGAGGAACTGTCTGTCTCCACGTCGAGTCACAAAGAGAGGAACTGTCTGTCTCCACGTCGAGTCACAAAGAGAGGAACTGTCTGTCTCCACGTCGATTCACAAAAAGAGGAACTGTCTGTCTCCACGTCGAGTCACAAAGAGAGGAACTGTCTGTCTCCACGTCGAGTCTCAAGGAGAGGAACTGTCTGTCTCCACGTCGAGTCACAAAGAGAGGAACTGTCTGTCTCCACGTCGTGTCTCGCTGCTTTGGTTTGGGTGAGTTTTACTTCCTCAAAAGTGACGTCATCTCGTGGCCCCGCCCCCCCTCGCGTCTGTCTGGGAGCAACGAGCTATGAGCGACATAACAGAGAGAGAGTGAGAGAGAGAGAGAGAGAGAGAGAGAGAGAGAGAGAGAGAGAGAGAGAGAGAGAGAGAGAGAGAGAGAGAGAGAGAGAGAGAGAGAGAGAGAGAGAGAGAGAGAGAGAGAGAGAGAGAGATTGTTCAGGGTGTGTGTGTGTGTGTGGGAGTAGAAAGAAAGTTAGTCACTCATATTTGATTAGATTCTAATCAAGTATGAGTACATGTTCTGACAATGTACCTATTATACTGAGTATAAGTACTGTAGTGTATGTATATACCCTGAGTATAAAACTAAAACACTTCTGTGATACTGTATGCATTGTAAGAGCCATGCGTGTTGAGGCGACCAACGGGTGTTGCCAGGAAGGCGACCCCCTGGGGTTTGTGCTTGTAAACTTGTGACGTGACAACAAAGACACGTGACCAACCAGAGTAGTGGATGCTGGTTGTACCTCAAGACCAATAGCAGTAGTAGATGTTTGTTTACCTTGACCAATAGGAGTAGTAGATGTTTGTTTACCTTGACCAATAGGAGCAGTAGATGTGTGTTTACCTTGACCAATAGGAGTAGTAGATGTGTGTTTACCTTGACCAATAGGAGTAGTAGATGTTTGTTTACCTTGACCAATAGGAGTAGTAGATGTTTGTTTACCTTGACCAATAGGAGTAGTAGATGTTTGTTTACCTTGACCAATAGGAGTAGTAGATGTTTGTTTACCTTGACCAATAGGAGTAGTAGATGTTTGTTTACCTTGACCAATAGGAGTAGTAGATGTTTGTGATACTACTTCCTATATAATGTTTGGTAAAGGAGGGCAACCCCAGTCTGTGAATTGGCACAGCAGGCTCCATCTTGCTGCAGTAGATGCTTTCATTTGATGCTTTTGTTCAATAAAGACATTGAACTTAGTATCCGGACCTCTCTTAAAGATTCTTATTTCCACCCGAGTGTGTGCAAGTGTGTGTGTGTGTTCCTGTGTGTGCGTGCGTGCGTCCATGCGTGTGTCCATGCCATGGATGTATTAAAGAAGTGGATCCAGTGCCGGATTCATTCCTATGGAAGCTGCTCAGTGGCTCATGAAGCCCAAAAGGGTCTCGTGGAGGTTCTGTCGGCGGTTTCCGGTGGTTGATTTTCCTTCTATACTGGTTCTTTAAGCCACGCCCCTCCCACGATGCCTCTCGGCAGCTCGTGGACGTGAACGGCAGCGGTCCGCGATCATTTAGCAGCACTGCGCGTACACGTAGCAGCGCTGCGCATTCACGTAGCAGCGCTGCGCATTCACGTAGCAGCGCTGCGCGTTCACGTAGCAGCGCTGCGCGTTCACGTAGCAGCGCTGCGTGTTCATGTAGCAGCGCTGCGCGTTCACCAGCTGGCAGGATGGTAGCTGTTGAATCAGGACACAAGATTAATAGGACACAACGTTACACTTAAAACGGATAGATGCCCGTTTAATCTTTGAGAATGTGTCGTATTTTGAAAGCTTGTTATATTATCAATGATGTGAAACATCTTTAATGTATCATTCTAATCATATTCATGTAGATGAAGACATATTTCCCTCTGTAATTAGAAGACGATTTAGACTTCTGATTAGAAGTCTAAAGTAATATCAAATGGGAGTCAATTAATTAAATGACTTTCAACCACTGTGTAGATCATACCTTTAATGTAATGTTGATATAATGAATGTGTTTTAGTCACTGTTTGAACATAGAACTAAGCAGGCCTATTTGGCTCCAATCTAGTATGGGGAGAACTTAAGAGCTTTATCCCCCAGGCTATCACTAGAACACGGTACAAGGTGGAACCTCCTACTCACAAAGAATGGAAATATATCATATCATTTATAGAATGGGACAAAAGCACACGTCCACTGAGACAAGAATCACCATTTGAAGACAAATGGGAGAAATGGACAACGATTACTAACTGACTTGGTCCAACTGAAATAACCAATGGACAAATGAGAATGGGCCTCCAAGCTGCTTTCTTTGTGCTTCGGCCCTTGACCTTTGGATTGTAGCCTCAAGGGATTGTTTTATGGCGCTTATATCAACATATCATTCCCCAAATCTGTAAAATGAACTAACGACTGGTACCGCCATCACTAAGGACCGGCAAATAGATTAGAGATGATTGAAATGATGGCCCATGCTGTGGTGTTGAGTGTGATGAGTCAGCCCACATAACGGTCAAAGAGCAGGTGTCTATCTGCTTGGTTTATGATCCTTTCACCGTCAGCCAGGCGATACCTCAGTATCACGTGCCGTACAAATAGACTCAGAGACAGCTTCCACAGTCAGGCCATCAGGCTGCTGAACAAGGGCCTATAGCATATAACAATGGAGATGTTATTACGTTGATTTATATATATACATATTGCTCTTTTTCTGACATATATTGTTCAAAGTTCAACGTAGCAAACTTTGACCTCACGTGACTTTGGCTGTGGGCTTCTTCTCAAGCGCTCCTTTAGCCCATAAAACATGGCTTATGTCACCGCCCGATATCCTTCATCGCTGACCTAGTTTGATCACTCCGACTAGTGGACTGAAACACAACTCATTCCCTTAAAATGACCTTCCACTGTTAGATGGAAACACAGCTACTGACAGGAATGTGTGAGGAGAGGGGGGAGGGGTTGATTCAGATACACTCACATAGGAGGAGACACACACACACACACACACACACACATCACAGCTTTTCAGTGAGACACATACAAGGCCTTCATAGCTATAAATTAGCATATAGTGAACTCTTCCACTGGTTGAACCGTTCAATACAGAATAGCGTCACAGCGGACCATATATTGTATTTTATGTCAAGGATCGAACACAAGACACAAAGGGGAGTCAGGGGTGGGTTTTACCCCCTTTTTGGATTGCAGAAATTCTGTTTTAATTCTTGTTTATTACAGTGGTCTTCAACCAGTGGTCCGTGCCCCCCCAGGAGGTCTGCAGAGGTACTGCAGGGGGTCCACCAACATGATGAACGCACAAACACATTCTTGTGGTCACCTTTCCTCCCCCACGTTTCACCCTAATTCCTCCTTCAGGGCAGGGTTTGCTCCACAGGGAGGTCCAGGTCATCTATAGACCCAGACCTCAGAGATAGATAGACCCATAGATAGACCCATAGATAGACCCATAGATAGACCCATAGATAGACCCATAGATAGACCCGAGCCCCAGAGATAGATAGACCCATAGATAGACCCATAGATAGACCCATAGATAGACCCATATATAGACCCATAGATAGACCCATAGATAGACCCATAGATAGACGCGGGCCTCAGAGACAGATAGACCCATAGAAAGACCCATAGATAGACCGATAGATAGACCGGGGCCTTAGAGATAGAT
>CM051023.1:9019218-9038428 GCA_027704905.1 Muraenolepis orangiensis | reverse complement strand
TTCTTCCCAACCAGATGCAGGACGAGGAGAATAAGGCGCTGGGGGTTGGATACGAACCTGAGACAGACAAGCTCCGTGTTCTGACATCGATAAACTTGTCAAAGAAGCGAGGGAAGATGAGAACAGGGCTGGATCTACGGGAGGAGGAGATCAAGAGCAGCACACCCGACCCTCTCACCCGGCGCATGCTGTTGAGCCAGATCGCTGGTTTCTATGATCCCATCGGCCTTGCCTCACCTGCTAAACAGAAAGGAGTAATGCTGGTGAGAGAATCCTTTCAGGAAGCAGGGAAAGACCGTCCATCCAAAGACACCTGGGACGATCCACTCTCCCCACGTCTGCGAGGAGCAGTGATTGAGGTTTTCGAGGAGTATGTGAGGCTTGGCCAAATCAAGTTTGAAAGAAGCCTCACACCCCGGGGAGCCATAGGCCGTCCAATGGGGATCACCTTCTCCGATGGCAGTGAGGCATCCTACGGAGCCGTACTGTATCTCCGGTGGGAGACAGAGCAAGACGGGGTCATGGTAAGGCTTGTCGAGTCGAAAGCCAAGCTCACCCCCCTCGACCAGAAAGGTGACATCATTAAAGCGGAGCTGTGTGGAGCAGTTTTTGCTTCTCGCCTGAAAAAGTATGTCGAGAAGCACTGCCACATCGAAGTTGAACGCTGGACGCACTTTGTGGATAGCCAAACCATCCTAGGAGCGATTCAAAGGGAAAGCTACGGCTATCAGACCTTCGTTGCGAATCGAATCGGAGAAATCTAGAAGGCCGGGCCGGTGGAAAGCTGGAAGTGGGTTAAGGGGAAAGAGAACATTGTTGACATCCTCACAAGGGGAGCAACCCCGGAAGAACTCACCGAAGGATCTGTGTGGCAGGAGGGCCCCGGATTTCTGAGGATACCGGAATCAGACTGGCCCATGAAGACCGCCAGCGAGATAGCCACCTCTGTTGCTGATGAAATCAAAGGACTCCAGAGGAAAGCATTCTCCGCAGCGGTCACCAGAGACGAGTCCAAACAGCTGTCGGGCCCGAGCGACACTGCCAGCCAAGCTGCGATCTGCCCCCCTGTCCCACAGCAAAGACGATGGAGCGTGGATCTTGTGCGCCTTGTGAAGCCCCAAAGGTTCAGTTCACTCGCAAAGTTGTGCGGAATTGTTGCCTTGACCAGACGAGCAGTGGAAACCTGGCTGGGTGGCAACGGCCAGGCTCCCGGAACAGCAAAGTGGGAGGCAGGCCCAAAGTTATCTGCAAAAGAAAGAGCAGCAGCTTTCCAGGATTTGGCTCTTGCGGCCCAAGACGGTGTTGAGTTCTATGACACAACCCTGGATTGCTTGGTGGTTCGGAAGGAAGAGAGCACAGGGCTCCTACTCTGCGGAGGAAGGGTCCAGTGCTGGACCGAGGACGGAGCAGCTGTGCCGTTAGTCCCATCTCAGTCATGGCTGGCCGCCCTACTGGTCAGAGAAGCGCATGAAGAAAATCATGAAGGTGTCGCGTCCACTCTGCTACACACAAGGAGGAAAGCTTGGATTATGCAGGGATGAAGAGAAGTCAAGAAAGTATTGAACGACTGCCTTGCCTGTCGAAAGCGAAGGGCCAAGATGTGCCGACAAGTGATGGCCGACCTCCCTCATGAGCGCACTCAAAGAGCCAACCCATTTGAGTACACAACTCTGGACCTGTTCGGCCCCTTTGAAGTGAGGGACGCTGTTAAGAAGCGGACGAAGCAGAAGGTCTGGGGCATTGTCTACTGTTGCATGGCCTCGAGAGCTGTTCACGCAGATCTCACTGATGACCTATCTTCGGAAAGCTTCCTCCTAGCGTACTCCCGCTTTGTGGCATTGAGGGGGCATCCGAAGAAACTATGGTCGGATAGAGGAACCAACTTCATTGGCGCCAAGCCAGCTCTGCATGAACTGTACAAACACTTGGCTTGCCTTGAGACTGCATCCATGGCGGCCAAGAATGGGACCGAATGGGAGTGGGAGTTCCACCCTGCAGATGCTCCCCATCGGAATGGGGCAGCGGAGGCTGCAGTGAAGCTTTTGAAAAGAGCACTCACCAACCTCAGAGACGCAACAGAGTCGCTCACGTGGGTAGAACTTCAAACCCTGGTCTACCAGGCGGCCAACCTGACAAATCAACGCTATTGACGCTAGAGCCCAAGGCCAAGACGATGTAGTCGAGTATTTAACGCCTAACTCCCTCATCCTGGGCCGTGCCTCCGTTGTAGGTGATACAAGTGGACTCGACCTGTGCACCCATCCCTGGTGCCGACTGAGAGCGATTCAAATCGGGGTGGACAGATTCTGGGCAAAGAGGAGTGAGCTAGCTGGCCCGAATCTGTTTGTCTGCAACAAATGGCATCGGACAGAGCGGAACGTCAAGGTCGGGGATCTTGTCTGGATCGCCGACCAGAACGCGCTGAGAGGCCAGTTCCGTCTGGGAAGAATCTTGTCCGTATACCCAGACAGAAAAGGGATCATCAGGGACGCTGATATCAATACATGTACCGGCCTCATCGTCTCCCCTGCAGGTGGACAGAAGAAGAGGAGCTCTCCGCTGCCCACGACCGTCATCAGGAGAGACGTAAGAAGATTGGTGGTCCTCCTCCCCGTGGAGGACCAAACTCCTCTGCCTGAGCCGCCCTGATGCAGTTCCCTGCCCACACCCCTTGCCCAGTTCATCGCCCAAGCCCCTGGATCCGGTCACCACCCCTAACCCCCACTCTCGGCTGGTTGGTGTACGCCATGCGCTACCACCATGCCCCACACCCGCACATACATGAAGACTTAGAGCATTCATACCCCATGCCCCATCGATCTTGGCACCTGTTACGGCTGCGGGTTCTGTGTGTGTGTGTTATGTATATGAGCTGTGCCGTTGCCCAGACGTCATTGGATGCCGGCGTCCTGTACCTCCCCCGGTAGGCGGGACCGAAGATCCGAAGGTCTGGATTGGAGGATGTCAGGCTCGACTCTCCAATCTCCGCGCCGCCTGTCCGGCGACAGCTGTTAAGACCGTGTGCATCGTGTTAGTCGGGAGAGGTCTGAATCTGTGTCAGACGTCTCAATAACTCCTCCGAGATACTAACGAACGTATTGTTAGCAGGTGTGTTGATGTGTGTGATCTTGACGACTGTTGTGTTGGGGAGCCCCGTGCGCCGTGGTTGCCTTGCTTCCCCGGCGGTGTCTTGTAGCCGCATATTCTTTTGTTAGCCCTGTTCGTTTTCCCCTGGTAGAAGGGAGGTTTCGTTTGTGTGTTTGTTTGTTTGGTTTGGGCAACTTATAATACCACTCTTATGTAAGGAGTTCCATCGGTTCCTTTGGTGTTCCTGTAACGTGCTGCCTTAGTGGCTTTTGTTTTGATTGTGGCTGTTTTTGCCAACGTTATTGTATGTTCATTTATTAAAACAACTTCTTATTTACCAAGTACAACTGGTTAAATGTTCTTTCCCACTCTCCCCGAGCTGGGACGTAACATAATTGGGGGCTCGTCCGGTCCTGAATTTAATTAATTAAATTCAGGGTTTGGAAGTTGTTTTTTTAATGAGGTACGTAGTGTAGGTATTATAGCCTATGTAGGTTCTCTGATGATGGCATCTTTTGACTTGGAGTACTTTTTAGCTTATCCGTCATTAGAGAAATTAGATGAATGTCGCAAAGAGGATCTCTTTGATATTGCTAAACACTTCCGTCTCACAATATCTAAACAATTGGTAAAGAAGGAGGTTAAGGCTCTTGTAGTTGATGAGTTGGTGGAACAAGGCATCCTGGTGGTGTCTGTTCAAACAGAGCTAGCTGTGTCTGAGGGCGCCCTGACTGAAGGTGGGGGTAGCCAGAGACTCGAGACAGAGTCTCAAACCGCTCAGGCAGTGGGAGAGAGTAAGGATGGTGGGCGGCCCAAAACGCCGTACACGATGCCTCGATATGACCCACTGTCCCCGGTCAGTTCTAGATCCAGAGACGAGGCCCGACTTAAGGTCCGCCTCGCACGGCTCCAGCTGGAGGCGAAGGATAAGGAGCAGAACCGACGGGCACAGCTAGAGCTACAGCTGGAAGTCAGGAAGTTGGAGATTGAAGCAGATAAAGTGGTGAGGCTGCGGCAGCTGGAGCTTGATGCTCAGTGGCGTGCACCTCTCTCGTCTGCCCAGGCTACAGGTATGGTGTCACCTCCAACTCATCCAACCTCATTTGATATTGGTAAAAATATTTCGTTAGTTCCCATATTTCGTGAGGCGGAAGTGGACACATATTTCCAGGCGTTTGAGCGCATTGCTGCAGCGTTACAGTGGCCGCCGCAAGCATGGCCTATTTTGTTGCAGTGCAAAATCCATGGGAAAGCGCAAGAGGCTGTTGCTGCTCTGTCATTGGAGGATAGTTTGATTTATGACTCTGTTAAAGCTGCCATTATGAGAGTATATGAACTGGTGCCTGAAGCCTACAGACAGAAGTTTAGGTTACACAAGAAAACTCAGAATCAAACATATGTGGAGTTCGCTAGGGAAAAGTGAACACTGTTTGATAAATGGGTTAAAACATGCAATGCTACGGAGTACAATTCTCTAAGGGAGTTAATTATGATGGAGGAATTCAAAAAGTGTTTGCCTGATCGCATTGTGGTGTATGTTAACGAACAAAAAGTAAAATCACTCTCTGCCGCTGCGGTGTTAGCAGATGAGTATGTTCTGACTCACAAAGCGGTGTTTTGTTCTGACGAGCTCCGTGGTGCGTCAGTTTCGCCATTGACGTATCCCAGGCAAACGGCTACTGTTAACAGAGAGGAGAGAGAATGTTTTTACTGTCGCAGACCTGGGCATGTCATCGCCAACTGTTTGATGCCGCCGCAAAATCTGCTCCAGCCAGAAGGCATTGGCTTGATTACAGTCGAGTCAGTCACATTACGTAATCTTGATTCGGATGACAGTGAGATAGATCCGGGCTTCAAGCACTTTGTTTTTGACGGATTCATTTCTTTATCTGGTGAATCTGCCGATCAGAGACCCGTGCGTATTTTGCGGGACACTGGGGGGTCCCAGTCGGTGATTGTTGCCTCAGCGTTGCCGTTCTCCGATCAGTCAGCCTGTGGCTACAGTTCAATATTACGTGGCATTGAGATGGGTTATAGTCCACGGCCCGTACACAACGTACATGTGCAATCAGAATTAATTACTGGGTTCTTTCCAGTCGCGGTGTGTCCCGCATTACCAATAAAAGGTATAGTATTTCTGATGGGGAATGATATTGCGGGTGGGAAGGTGACTCCGGCTCTGGATATATTGGATTCGCCTCAACCCGAGAGCGACTGGGGTAACCTGGTGCACGTCGTGAACTACCCCAAAGACAACAAAGGGAAGATGGATGAAATGGACGCCGCCTCCGCTGTTAAAATCAAGAGGGGCTCCCAGAAGACGTCGCATCTCATTGTTCTGGGGCTTCCATGGAAAACCTCAGAACAGGACCTGAAGGACTACTTTGCCACTTTTGGGGAGGTCATCATGGTGCAGGTCAAGAGGGATGCCAAGACTGGCAACTCCAAAGGCTTTGGGTTTGTCCGATTCACAGAGTACGAGACTCAGACCAAAGTGGTTTCTCAGAGACACATGATTGACGGGAGGTGGTGTGACTGCAAACTTCCCAACTCTAAGGCCGGTCCTGATGAGCCCATGCGCTGCCGCAAGATCTTTGTGGGCCGCTGTACTGAAGACATGACCACTGACGAGCTGAGGCAGTTCTTCATGCAGTACGGCGAGGTCACAGACGTCTTTATTCCCAAACCCTTCCGAGCATTCGCCTTCGTCACCTTTGCCGATGACCAGGTGGCCCAGGCCCTGTGTGGCGAGGACCTGATCATCAAGGGTGTCAGGGTGCACATCTCCAACGCCGAGCCTAAACACAATAGTAGGCAAATGATGGAGCGAGGGCGGTTTGGGGCTGGTGGGTTTGGTCAAGGATACGGCGCTAGTCGCGGCGGGATGGGGAGCAATAGCAGTGGGGGCAGGTGCAGTCCTGTTGCAGGAGGATGATGAGGGTGTTGATCATCCAGTTTGTTTTTCTCATAAGTTCAACAAGCACCAGCTCAGAGATTCTACAATCGAGAAAGAGACCCTTGCTTTGTTATTAGCTCTGCAGCAGTTCGAGGTTTATGTTGGATCTAGCCTTTGCCAGTTGCCGTGTTTATTGATCACGATCTCGTCGTATTCCTATCTCACATGTACAATCGCATTCAGCGTCTCATGCGATGGGCTCTGATCGTGCAAGATTACAACCTAGACATCCGTCATAGGAAGGGCTCAGACAATGTGTTGGCATATGCTGGGTCTAGGGGTTAAATCACTCTCTGCCGCTGCGGTGTTAGCAGATGAGTATGTTCTGACTCACAAAGCGGTGTTTTGTTCTGACGAGCTCCGTGGTGCGTCAGTTTCGCCATTGACGTATCCCAGGCAAACGGCTACTGTTAACAGAGAGGAGAGAGAATGTTTTTACTGTCGCAGACCTGGGCATGTCATCGCCAACTGTTTGATGCTGAAACGCAAAGAGCCGCCGCAAAATCTGCTCCAGCCAGAAGGCATTGGCTTGATTACAGTCGAGTCAGTCACATTACGTAATCTTGATTCGGATGACAGTGAGATAGATCCGGGCTTCAAGCACTTTGTTTTTGACGGATTCATTTCTTTATCTGGTGAATCTGCCGATCAGAGACCCGTGCGTATTTTGCGGGACACTGGGGGGTCCCAGTCGGTGATTGTTGCCTCAGCGTTGCCGTTCTCCGATCAGTCAGCCTGTGGCTACAGTTCAATATTACGTGGCATTGAGATGGGTTATAGTCCACGGCCCGTACACAACGTACATGTGCAATCAGAATTAATTACTGGGTTCTTTCCAGTCGCGGTGTGTCCCGCATTACCAATAAAAGGTATAGTATTTCTGATGGGGAATGATATTGCGGGTGGGAAGGTGACTCCGGCTCTGGATATATTGGATTCGCCTCAACCCGAGAGCGACTGGGGTAACCTGGTGCACGTCGTGAACTACCCCAAAGACAACAAAGGGAAGATGGATGAAATGGACGCCGCCTCCGCTGTTAAAATCAAGAGGGGCTCCCAGAAGACGTTGCATCTCATTGTTCTGGGGCTTCCATGGAAAACCTCAGAACAGGACCTGAAGGACTACTTTGCCACTTTTGGGGAGGTCATCATGGTGCAGGTCAAGAGGGATGCCAAGACTGGCAACTCCAAAGGCTTTGGGTTTGTCCGATTCACAGAGTACGAGACTCAGACCAAAGTGGTTTCTCAGAGACACATGATTGACGGGAGGTGGTGTGACTGCAAACTTCCCAACTCTAAGGCCGGTCCTGATGAGCCCATGCGCTGCCGCAAGATCTTTGTGGGCCGCTGTACTGAAGACATGACCACTGACGAGCTGAGGCAGTTCTTCATGCAGTACGGCGAGGTCACAGACGTCTTTATTCCCAAACCCTTCCGAGCATTCGCCTTCGTCACCTTTGCCGATGACCAGGTGGCCCAGGCCCTGTGTGGCGAGGACCTGATCATCAAGGGTGTCAGGGTGCACATCTCCAACGCCGAGCCTAAACACAATAGTAGGCAAATGATGGAGCGAGGGCGGTTTGGGGCTGGTGGGTTTGGTCAAGGATACGGCGCTAGTCGCGGCGGGATGGGGAGCAATAGCAGTGGGGGCAGGTGCAGTCCTGTTGCAGGAGGATGATGAGGGTGTTGATCATCCAGTTTGTTTTTCTCGTAAGTTCAACAAGCACCAGCTCAGAGATTCTACAATCGAGAAAGAGACCCTTGCTTTGTTATTAGCTCTGCAGCAGTTCGAGGTTTATGTTGGATCTAGCCTTTGCCAGTTGCCGTGTTTATTGATCACGATCTCGTCGTATTCCTATCTCACATGTACAATCGCATTCAGCGTCTCATGCGATGGGCTCTGATCGTGCAAGATTACAACCTAGACATCCGTCATAGGAAGGGCTCAGACAATGTGTTGGCATATGCTGGGTCTAGGGGTTAGTGATGTTTGTGTGTGCTATTAGGTGGGTTTGCTGGTAGTCTTGGTTAACAAAACCATAGGGTTGTGTCTTAAGGGAGGGGGTGTTACGGCTGCGGGTTCTGTGTGTGTGTGTTATGTATATGAGCTGTGCCGTTGCCCAGACGTCATTGGATGCCGGCGTCCTGTACCTCCCCCGGTAGGCGGGACCGAAGATCCGAAGGTCTGGATTGGAGGATGTCAGGCTCGACTCTCCAATCTCCGCGCCGCCTGTCCGGCGACAGCTGTTAAGACCGTGTGCATCGTGTTAGTCGGGAGAGGTCTGAATCTGTGTCAGACGTCTCAATAACTCCTCCGAGATACTAACGAACGTATTGTTAGCAGGTGTGTTGATGTGTGTGATCTTGACGACTGTTGTGTTGGGGAGCCCCGTGCGCCGTGGTTGCCTTGCTTCCCCGGCGGTGTCTTGTAGCCGCATATTCTTTTGTTAGCCCTGTTCGTTTTCCCCTGGTAGAAGGGAGGTTTCGTTTGTGTGTTTGTTTGTTTGGTTTGGGCAACTTATAATACCACTCTTATGTAAGGAGTTCCATCGGTTCCTTTGGTGTTCCTGTAACGTGCTGCCTTAGTGGCTTTTGTTTTGATTGTGGCTGTTTTTGCCAACGTTATTGTATGTTCATTTATTAAAACAACTTCTTATTTACCAAGTACAACTGGTTAAATGTTCTTTCCCACTCTCCCCGAGCTGGGACGTAACAGCACCACACACACCTGCCAAGAGACGTGGCTGACTTTGGACTATGCTTGCTCGTCTACACACACTCGTCAAAAAAAAAATGTACAAAAAGGGTGTCGTCAAGAGGGGTCAATCTCTGATGTGAAGTAAGTTTCTGATCAAGCCAAGCGATCAGGAACTTAAGTGGGAGGTGTTAAACTCTTTAGGAGCAAAGAGAGCCAAATGTATTTTATTGACTCAAAATTACATATATTATTAATCCAAAACAAATGGTATAATTTAAATGCCCCCTAAATGATAAAATGTACTCCTTGCAACTATTTTCAAAAGTAAATTGAAATTAAATGAACTTTCGGAGTAAAGAAATAATAATTGATATCAGGCATCTATGCGGGCAGCACGACCGGTTTACCGTCTGGCATCTATGTGGGCAGCCCCAGAGGACTTGAATTGAAACCCCAGCTCATTCAGGTAGTGCATTTTGCTCAGGGAGTTGGCTGCATTCAGACCAGGAACGTGATAGCCCAATGGTATGTTTACATTCGCCTTCCCTGCTTGCTTTATGTGCTTTGCTTGCTTATGTGTGCTTTGCTTATGTTAGCTGTTAGCTCCCTAGCATATTAGCTAGCATGTTAGCTCTGCTCAGCATGGAATGTTTGTAACATGCGGCCCCGGTGCAGCCTGTGAAATGGTGTTTCTGCGGTCTGTAGTGTATACGTGGGCTGTAGGCCTGCAATGTTTGACATTACAACAGTTTGAATATATTGTTTGAACGTTTTGATGCATGACATTCATGACATGGTTAAGTTTAAAGAATAATGTTGATTATTGGTAAATGCTGAATGAATGTCCTTAATGAAAATGCATTTGGTAATTGTTTACTTGAATGAACTTAAGGATATAACTCTGTGACTTTTCTTTGACCTTAGTTTGTCGTTTATTTGGTTGACAAATGGTTGTCACAATAGCAGGTTATAAACCTGAAATGGTTTTAAAGGAAATGTTTCAACATCAACATAATACATAGGCTATAATAATATCAGTTCATTCAAATAAACAATTACCAAATGCATTTTCATTAAGAACATTCATTCAGCATTTACCAATAATCAACATTATTCTTTCTGCTTGGCCCATACATTAAAGTTGCACATGTGGTGTTATCACTACACAACACACTTTACATATTTCACTTCATATTTATTCTGTTTCATACCGTCATATTCTTATATACTGCAATTATGTGAATGTGTATCTTTTTTTTGTGGGGTTCAGCTGGTGGGGAAGCCGAAAAAAAGTCCTTCACACTCCAGCATAACACTTCCGACATAGGCGGCGTAGGTGGTCCTCTGTCGGGAGGCGGGAGTTGCTTAAGCAGCATCATCATCATCACGCCCATCTCCTTGGCCTTCCTCTGGAGGGTCTCTAAGTCGTAGGTCACCAACAGGGCTGGTGTGGGTTGACGTTCATCTGACCGAGAAGCGGCAGCCTTAGAAGGGTCAACTTTAATGGTAGTTGGGTAGTAATCTGCTAGTTCCTGCTCGTACGCCCTCACAGCTCTCCTCACCTTCCCCAACGTCCATGGCCGGACTGCCCTCTGTTCACCGTCAGTTGAAGAAGCTGCAGCGTCTGAAGGTTGTGTTCTTAGCTAGCTCCTTGTTTGGAGATGTTACCCAGACAGCCCTCTCTTTACGGTCAGTTGAAGAAGCTGCAGCGTCTGAAGGTTCTGTGTTCTTCGCTAGCTCCTTGTTTGGAGATGATACCCAGACAGCCCTCTCTTTACTGTTGGTTGAAGAAGCTACAGCCCTCTCTTTACTGTTGGTTGAAGAAGCTACAGCCCTCTCTTTACTGTTGGTTGAAGAAGCTGCAGCGTCTGAAGGTTCTGTGTTCTTCGCTAGCTCCTTGTTTGGAGATGTTACCCAGACAGCCCTCTCTTTACTGTTGGTTGAAGAAGCTACAGCCCTCTCTTTACTGTTGGTTGAAGAAGCTACAGCCCTCTCCTTACGGTCAGTTGAAGAAGCTGCAGCGTCTGAAGGTTCTGTGTTCTTCGCTAGCTCCTTGTTTGGAGATGTTACCCAGACAGCCCTCTCTTTACTGTTGGTTGAAGAAGCTACAGCCCTCTCTTTACTGTTGGTTGAAGAAGCTACAGGCCTCTCTTTACTGTTGGTTGAAGAAGCTGCAGCGTCTGAAGGTTCTGTGTTCTTCGCTAGCTCCTTGTTTGGAGATGTTACCCAGACAGCCCTCTCTTTACTGTTGGTTGAAGAAGCTACAGCCCTTTCTTTACTGTTGGTTGAAGAAGCTACAGCCCTCTCTTTACTGTTGGTTGAAGAAGCTGCAGCGTCTGAAGGTTCTGTGTTCATAGCTAGCTCCTTGTTTGGAGATGTTACCCAGACAGCCCTCTCTTTACTGTTGGTTGAAGAAGCTACAGCCCTCTCTTTACTGTTGGTTGAAGAAGCTGCAGCGTCTGAAGGTTCTGTGTTCATAGCTAGCTCCTTGTTTGGAGATGTTACCCAGACAGCCCTCTCTTTACTGTTGGTTGAAGAAGCTGCAGCGTCTGAAGGTTCTGTGTTCATAGCTAGCTCCTTGTTTGGAGATGTTACCCAGACAGCCCTCTCTTTCCCGCTTTCTCGGCATACAATCTGATGTCCTCTTCAGCGAATCTGGACCATAGTGCTTCTTTAGTGAGTGGAAGCATTTCTTCATATCGGGTTGAGCACTTCGTTGTTTTCGCTTTTATGCTCTCGACTTCTTCTCTCACCTGGGGATCGTCATTTTCTTCTGCCTCCATTTCGAGAGCATCGACGTATTCAGCCCCTGTGTCGCTGACCCTACCAAAGCCCACAACAAGGCCATATAACTCCTCAATGAGATTCCTCTCCTCGAGCAGGTGAATCGTAAGAGCCAGCTTGTTGGTCCTCTTACTGAAGGCAGTCTGCGCGACCGAGCGCTTTCCCTTTAGGGATTCCAGCACAACTGAATCCCTCCTCCTTTCGTAGAGCTGCCCAAGGTTTCTCCGACACTGGCAGGGGGTCCGTTGGACCTTTCCCTCCCTCCGTGGCGCTCCTCTTCCGTTCAACACTCTTCGGGGCAGATTTGGCTGGACGCTTGGGCCCGTGCTTTATAACTGTCAAGTTTGTTTTTGTCTATATATATATATGTATGTATGTGTATATATGTATATATATGTGTATATGTATATATATGTGTATATGTATATATATGTGTGTATGTATATATATGTGTGTATATATATATGTGTGTATATATGTGTATATATATATACATATGTGTGTATATATATACATATGTGTATATATATACATATGTGTATATATGTGTATATATATATACATATGTGTATATATGTGTATATATATACATATGTGTATATGTATGTATTTATATATATATATGTGTATATGTATGTATGTATATACACATATATGTGTATATATGTATGTATGTATATACACATATATATATGTGTATATATGTATGTATGTATATACACATATATATATATGTATGTATATACACATATATATATATGTATGTATATACACATATATATATGTGTATGTATGTATGTATATACACATATATATATGTGTATGTATATATATGTGTATGTATATATATATGTATATGTATATGTATATATATATATATATATATATATATATATATGTATATTCAGATTACTTTATTAATCCCGAGGGAAATTAAGGTGCAACAGTTGACACAGGGGGAATAAATGCACACACAAAAAATACTAATACCTAAGCTAAAAAAACAGAACAACTAACTAAAAATTGTAAAAACAAAAATATATTTAAATGAAATCTAAATGTATTGATAAATGAAGATAAATGTACAGTATTATTACAGTAATACGTAGGTATATACAATACACAACAATACGTATAGTGCAAATTGGCAGAATAATATATTAATAAATAACTCAACTGAAAAGTGACATGTGTAAAGTGAAAAGTGATTTTGAAAAGTGATTTACAGTGCGTTGACCAAAAAATAATAATAATAAGTAAGTTGGCCTCAGGTCACTGAGTCTACACTGTCCCTCTCACGACCCGAGGTAGATAAGTTATAGAGTCTAATGGCCAGAGGAAGAAAGGTCTTCCTATGGCGTTCTGTGGTGCACCTGGGTGGAATGAGTCTGTTGCTAAAGGTGCTTCTATATGAGGTCAGCACCTGATGGAGAGGGTGAGAGTTGTTGTCAAGGATACTACGCAGCTTGCGCAGCATCCTTCTCTCAGACACCACCAACAAGGAGTCCAGCTGGACCCCCAGGACAGCGCCAGCCTTCCTGACAATCCTGCTGATCTTGTTGGCATCTGCTGATCTCAACCTGCTTCCCCAGCACACGACACCGGAGAAGATGGCACTGGCTACCACCGACTGGTAGAACACATTCAGCATCTTGTTGCAAACGTTGAAGGACCGGAGCCTCCGCAGGAAGTAGAGACGGCTCTGGCCCTTCTTGTAAACAGCCTCAGAGTTCTTGGCCCAGACCAGTTTATTGTCCAGATGAACTCCCAGGTATTTATATTCCTGGACAACTTCAGCGGACACACCCTTGATGGAAATGGGTGTGGGTGTGGATTTCCTCCTGCGGAAGTCCACCACCATCTCCTTCGTCTTGTCAGTGTTGAGCTGCATATGGTTCAGCTCACACCACTCAACGAAGGAGTCCACGACGCCCCTGTACTCATCGTTTCCCTCGCTGACACAACCAACAACTGCAGAGTCGTCCGAGAACTTCTGCAGATGGCAGGACACAGAGTTGTACTGGAAGTCTGAGGTGTAAAGGGTGAACAGGAATGGGGAAAGAACAGTTCCCTGTGGAGCACCAGTGCTGCTGACCACAGTGTCAGACACACAGTCCTGCAGTCTGACAAACTGTGGACGACCCGTCAAATAGTCAGTAATCCAGGACACCAGGGAAGAGTCCACCTTCATCGCCGTCAGCTTACTTCCCAGCAGGGCAGGCCGGATGGTGTTGAACGCACTGGAGAAGTCGAAAAACATGATTCTCACAGTGCTCCCGGGTCTGTCCAAGTGGGCGTAGGCACGATGAAGCAGGAAGATGATGCCGTCCTCCACTCCCAGTTTCGGCTGGTAGGCAAACTGAAGAGGGTCCAGCGATGATCTGACCAGGGGCCGAAGAAGCGTCAGGACCAGCCTCTCAAAGGATTTCGCCACGTGGGACGTCAGCGCCACCGGTCTGTAGTCGTTTGAGGTGCTGGGACGTGCCTTCTTCGGAACCGGCACCAGGCAGGATGTCTTCCACAGCACAGGGACCCTCTCCAGTCTCATGCTCAGGTTGAAGATGTACTGCAGGACTCCACTCAGCTGGGCAGCACATGTTTTGAGGACCCTCGGGCTGACGCCGTCAGGACCTGCAGCCTTGTCTGGATGGAGCCTGCACAGCACTTTCCTCAGCTGTGAAGGTATGTGTGCCGTGTGTGGGGGCAGGAAGAGTCACTGTTGTGTTGATGGGGGAGGGGTGAGGTAGTGGTGGTGGGGGAGAGAGAACAGGTATGTTGATGCTGGAGAGGGCCGGTGGGGGAGGGGGGACAGCAGGGCTGGGGGGCTGGAGGGGAATGGTTGTAGAGGGGCTGGGGGAGGGGTAGACCGGAGCCCACTCATTGAATCTATTGAAAAACAAATTCAACTCGTTGGCCCGATCAGGACCCCCCCCTATTGTCTGGCTACCAGGTTGTTTGTAGCCAGTGATGCTCCTCATGCCACTCCACACATCCTTCAGGTTGTTCTGCTGAAGTTTGTGCTCCAGCTTCCTCCTGTAGTTGTCTTTGCCCTGCTGGATCCTCTCCTTCAGCTCCCTCTGAACCCGCCTCATCTGCTCCCTATCCCCATCTCTGAAGGCCCTCTTCTTCTCATTGAGCAGGACCTTGATGTCTCGGGTGACCCATGGCTTGTTGTTGGGGAAACAGCGTACAGTCTCTATATGTGTATATGTATATGTATATATATATATGTATATATGTATATATATGTATATACACGTATATATGTATATATATATATATATATATATATATATATACATATATATACACGTATATATATATATGTATATGTATGTATATGTATATGTATATGTATATATATATATATGTATATATATGTGTATGTATATACATATATACGTGTATATACATATATATATATACATATATATATATATACGTATATATGTATATATATGTATATATATGTATATATATATATGTATATGTATATATATGTATGTATATATATGTATATATATATATGTATATGTATATATATGTGTATATATATATATATGTATATGTATATATATATATATGTATATGTATATATATATATGTATATATATATATATGTATATATATGTATATATATACATACACAGGTGTAACCCAGGTCATGTAGACTGGTTACTGATGGATAGATGAGGATGTTCTGTAGGGTAATATCACTGGTGAAAAGGAGGAGCAAGTCTGCCTAGCTTGACTGCTGCAGACTAGTGGCCAGCCAATGATACAAAGACCTGTGAATTCCCCCAATCAGACGGCACCCCTCTATTACTTGCCCCGCCCCTTCTCTGTCTCTGCCGCTGCTCTGCTGTGAACCCCCACTCACACAGAACCAACCTGCGCTGAAGGAGAGAGACCTCGTCACAGAGCACAGGCAAATTAATAGTTTGAATCTAAAGGTGGATATAGTGGACAGTGCCACGCCTTGCCCATCATCTCGGTGTTGCCAGAGGGCTGAGAGTTGTTTCGGACAACATTGGTGAGTTGCTACAAACTTTGTTAGCTACATTAACAGCCAAGCAGCCATGCGGTTAGCAGTGTTAGCAGCCAATAGGCTAAGCTACCATGCGAAGTCAATACAAATGTTTGGCTAATTGCTAGTATTGTTGTTCCAAGCTAACCTACCTATTTTTACAATGTAGGATATATTTTGCACTTTAAATGGAACAGAACTATTTCATGTCACCACTGTAGATGGCAGTGTGTTGCTTCTATTTCATTTTAGTATGTTTTGTCATGTTTTAGCCTTTGATAGAATGGGCTGCTAAGTGAGCATATTTTCCACACCTTTCATTCCTAGCTGAGTGTGCTGGGTGTGTGCTGCCTCTGTACTGCATCACCAGTCCTGGTGATTACAGGATAACTTTATTTGGATGCCATTGGTGAGAAAAGCACTTTATTACAATGCATCTTATTTTATTTTTCATTTTGAGAATGTATTTTATTTTAATAGTATAAGTGTGTTGTACTACTAGAAAGAGATTGTCATTTTATTTTAATTATTGAAAGACCCTTATTGTGAAATGTTAATGTTAATTATAGTTTTTCATGTGGTCCTGTATGCATGTCATACAGGTCAGGTTTTTTGGATGAGGCCAGAGTCTGGGTCTACCAGGGATGGCGAGCTGCTGAAGGAGATTACATGCGATGACCATCTTGGGATTTTCCTTGGCGACTCACTCTGCACTGAATCTGTGGTTCTGCCAGTGTGGTGGATGAACTGATCTTGAAAGGAACTCTGAACTCTGCACGGTATCCATCCCATGGTGCTGCACTCCACAGTGTAGTTGGCCTGTCGGTTGACTCACTCACATACATCCATCTGTGGTTCAATGTTAGGTTTATTGACTGGGGATTGATGTGTTATTGTGGATTGACTGATTGTGATTTCATGCTACAGTTAAAGAAAGATATTTACCAGGGTGCACCCATAGTTTAGAACCCGTAGGATTTAAATCCTAAACTTAAAGGTTGTTTAAGAAAAGTGAAATTTATGTCAAGTGGTGACTACAAGTCACATTTGGTTTTTTACTGAACTCATTGTAATTTGTCTGTCTGTTATGTGTATTTTGGTACCAGTTCCTTTACTTCTATTTTTCTAAATACAAGCCGGCGCTTCTTTAATTCCTACACACCTGTCTTGTCTCATCATTGGGTTACTCTTAAATGCTCCAGTAGACAAACCTTAACGATTACTAACCCAGGATTAATACCTTATATGGTAGTGGTCATAAGTCCATTACATCCAGGTGATACACGTGTTACACATATATGTGTGTATATATATATATATATATATATACATATATACATATGTATGTATGTATATGTGTATGTGTATGTGTGTATGTGTATGTGTGTATATATATATATATATATGTATATATATATATATATATCTCTATCTATATATATATATATATATCTCTATCTATATATATATATATATATATATATATATATATATATATATATATATATATATATATATATATATATATATATTTATCTCTATCTATATATATTATCTCTATCTATATATATGTATATATATATATATCTCTATCTATATATATTTATCTCTATCTATATATATGTATATATATATATTTATCTCTATCTATATATATTTATCTATATATATATATATATATATTTATCTATATATATTTATCTATATATATATATATATTTATCTCTATCTATATATATTTATCTATATATATATATCTATATTTATCTATATATATTTATCTATATTTATCTCTATCTATATATATATATGTATATATATATATATATATATTTATCTCTATCTATATCTATATCGATATATATATACACATATCTATTTATCTCTATCTATAAAAAGCTAGGTCTTTATAAAGCTTTTTTACTAACCCTTTTACTTTTATGTATGTATGTATTGATACAAATACATACATATATTCACATATCTATATAACAAGGATGCAAATTCCTTGTATGTGTAAAATGACTTGGCTTTAAACCTATATTGAATCAGATTGATGTGTTTATATCAGTGGCAGCTTGTTAATACAGGGCGCAAGGGCCCTGGCCCAATCAAAATGCAGATGGCTCATTTCTAGTCATGTTTGAGGAAGTTCTTGTCACGGTCCAACCCAGCTCTTCACGCTCCTAGTCCTGGATCTCCGCCGGCTTCCTGGAGCCACGATGTCACCGCACTCCGTTCCGCGATGCCACTCCGTGTTTTCCCTGTCAGCCGTTTCACACTGAACTCACCTGTTGTCAATCGCTCCTCATTGACCAAGCTGTATTCAAGCCATGTCTGTTGTGTTACTCAATGCTGGATTATCACCCGGATTTTTCCTAAAGCCTCACGTTGGTATCAAGGTAAGTTCATTGTGTTCTGTCTATTGATCCTCCGTGCTTTGACCCTCACCTGGAGAACGACCTTGTTTTAGCCTGTTTTGTACCTTTTTTGTACCTCTGCCTCAACCCTCGACGTCCTGTTGACGACCTCTGCTTGCCTTGACCACCTTTTTGGATTTGCCCTGTCTGTACCTTTTGCCTTTTGCTGGCGTTCATCGGCGTGTGCGCCGATCATTAAACACCTGTTGTACCTGGCTTCTGTCACTCTGCTTTCGGGTCCTATACCTCTACCCTGCCCTGACACATCCTTGGTCCTGTTGGTTTGTTTTAATTTCATTCTGTAGTTGCACACAGGGCATCGCTTTTTCCTCACCAACAATCTCTCCCTCTGGAGCCATCTGATTAGTCGTTTACCACCTCTAGCTGTCTTCTTGTCAATATCGTATTACTGAAAAATACAAACAATTTAAAATGTACCAGACGTACGATCAGATGCAGTTGTACCGTTATTTTCTTTTTACTTGTCTAACAATAAGTGGTTCTAATCATTGACTTTAGATTAGTCTTCACCAGAGTCAGGATAAAGGACACTACTGCTGGTCAGTACGCTGTTGAGTTGGACACTACTAACGTTAAGCGTTTACAGGAGTCACAGCTTTTCCCACTTCTCTCATCCATAACCAAATGTAACGTTAACTTAACCCCACAGAGCATATTCAGTTTGTCACTGGATTCATCTTAAAGAGGGCGGTTGAATGTGTTTACAGTTGCCTGTTATACCTGTTATGCCTGCGAGGTTCCCAACCACCCTGGGCTCCATCTCTTCTCCCCCCTACCGTCCGGTCGTCGGTTCTGCAGCATCCGTACAACGACTACCAGGTTCAAGGATAGTTTGATCCACAGGCAGTGACCTACTGAACTGCTAGGAGTGCTGCCACTATCATAACATTGTCATTAACATTACGCTGTCATACTTTGCTGGACTCATTACAGTTACTGCACTGTTCTGCACTGAATTCATGATGCTGCTGCACTACTGGCACTTTAAAATGCTTTGAGTCATTGCCTGACTCATTTATGTGCTTTAGCTTAAAAAACAATAATAATAACCACGTTGGCAAAACAGCGAAGCCGTCAAAACATTCTCCAGAGCAGGTTGAGAGAGAGAGAGAGAGAGAGAGAGAGAGAGAGAGAGAGAGAGAGAGAGAGAGAGAGAGAGAGAGAGAGAGAGAGAGAGAGAGAGAGAGAGAGAGAGAGAGAGAGAGAGAGAGAGAGAG
>CM051023.1:9014718-9018718 GCA_027704905.1 Muraenolepis orangiensis | reverse complement strand
TCTGAAAACAACCACAAAAGGGAAGTAACATTGAATCCAGCAGGCGAACAAACCCAGTGACCCCAGGCAGGAGAGATGGACCAGAGACGGCCTGCGTGGCCTGGGGGCTCAGCGCCACGGAGAGGCAGAGCCACCAGGACACAAGGAAGCTATTCTTCAGCTACAAGGAGAAGACACCATGACCACCATGTTGGGATGCATCAGCGCCGCTATGTGACTCATATGAATGGAGCAGGCCAAGAACAGGCCCGCGCTGGCTGCTACTGACAGCTAATGGACTACAAATGGATGGACTTTAGTGGGCTGAAAATGTACACTTTTCACGTCACTCGGCACAAGGAGATCGTTGGAGTCGGAGGGAAAGGGATCTTCATCTGTCCCACATGGGCGTCTCAAGAGTAAACCGGTTAGCTCATTAGATACGCGTGCAGAAACCCTGACAGTTCCGCACACACTTCTGCCACACACCGCAACTGTTGAGGCGGAGGTGACGTCTGTGGGCCGTCCGCCTCCTCCCACGCTCATTAGAAAAGTCAACTGACACACATGGGGACCGGTAGAGCAGTTCTCCCAGGCAGCCGGACCACGTGAGATTGATGAAACAAACAGGCTGTTTCTGGCTTGTTTGGACATAACCGTGTTATTCATTATTATCTTGGAGTTCATTGTGATTGTGAGGTGAAGGACGGTTTCATGGTGAGCGTTGACTCGTATCTCAGCAGCATCGGAGCAGGACCACGCTTGGCTTTTAGGATTGATTCATTGCTTTTAAATAACTTGTAGTTGTGGAGTGTGTGTGTGTGTGTGTGTGTGTGTGGTGTGTGTGTGTGTGTGTGTGTGTGTGTGTGTGTGTGTGTGTGTGTGTGTGTGTGTGGTTGGTGGCTGGTTGAAGCAGCCTCACCTGGCCTGAGTTGGACTGATTGGCTGGTGAGGCTGCACACCTGTGGGTGGTTGTTAATCAAGGCCCACAGGTTAAAACAGCCCCCACCACACACACACTGGAGGAGAGGATCTCTAGCATGTTCCATCTGCTCTGTTCACCATCATTCAAACTGCTAATGAATTCCAATGTGTAATCAAGTGAGTCCTCATCAGCCTGTGTTCTTGTCTTCAGGAGGAGCCCTCAAGCAGCCATGTTCCTGGCTAGCGGCAGCGTCGTCTGCTACAGTTGTTCTTCTGGTTATTTCTTTCTAACCTTAGCTAACGAGTGGTTCGTTAGAATGTCAATGTTTTCTTGTTGCTCTTATCTTAAATTGTCAACACAAGCAGGGGAATTCCAGGTGATTTAAGATCCAAAATCCCATTAAAAGGCTTTTTTTCTATATTTTCTATATTTTTTCTATACACTGTTAAAGGGGATATTAAAATATGATATATATAAAACAAACCCATGACGGAGGTTGGTTCAAACACCGCTTCATGACTGAAATAATGATAGATCAAACTGGGACGTTTGGACCCAGTTGGGACAGCGGATGTGACACGATTACCTGCCGGCCGTACGATTCCACTGACAACCTGACAACAAATGAGCTCCAAATGAATTGACCGGTTGCCCGACTCGGAATTACAGGTGGGAAAGTCAGTTGGTCATTTCAGAGCTCCGGTTTGTCTGACTTAACGACAGTATGGACATCGTCTTCATTCTGAAAGTGTTTGTTGACCTTTAGGCATCATTTGTTGTGTAATTAATTATGCACTATGCGTTTGTATGTATCATTCACTCTGATTATAGCAATTTTTGGAATTAGACGGCTATTTTACCGATTAAATTAGCGAGCCGTTATTTGCATTAATTGCTACTGCATATATTTTTCTGTAAACACACCCATACACACACACACACACACACATACAGTGGTTCTATAGCTATATAATCATATCCAAGCATCTCACATCTATATTGACACTCTGTATAAAGATATTTCTCAATCCTCATCCAGCTGTCAGCTGTATGAGTCACTGTAGGAAGTTACCAGCACCACCAGTATCGGGGCACAATGCTTTGGGGGCTGACTGACAGAATTAGTTGAGCTATCTTTGCAGACTAGTCATGGAAGTGTGAGTGTTGTTTGGCTTCAGGCTAACGGGCCTAACTGGAATGAACTCACTTTGACACAACACGCAACTTGACTTGAAATAAAAACAGCGCTATGCAAATAAACGGGCGAGACAGCGTTTCCCCGGCAACCGCCTGGCAGTTTGCAATCCGCGTTGACGCCGTACAAACAGTCAGAATCAAGGGGGTTTAATCACACACTGATTGGACACTGCCGAGGTTCCCTTGAGCAAGGTACCGGACCCCCCTGCACTTCCCCCCCGGGCAGCTGTATATCAAATAGCTGCCCCTGCTCCTCATACTAGGATGGGTTAAATGCAGATGAACTCATTTCACTGTGTGCGCACATGCACACACAGTGTGTGCGCATGTTTATGACCAATAAAGAGGATTTAATCCTCCAGATTTGGATGGAGCCATTTAGATGGCGCCGTGACGTGTTTGGGTTTCATTAGAACGGTGAATTGTAATTACGACTGTAATGAATTCCTTTTGTCAGCTGAAGGGAAAACATAAAGATGGGGGAAAGGGCAAAGAAGATCCACCCCGGAGATCTGGTACAAATGTCACCAGAAAGGCCATATGGCCAGTGTGGAATAACAGTCCTTCCTCACAGCAAACAGAGAGCGGTCCCAGGCTCACCCACAGGTGGAATAACAGTCCTTCCTCACAGCAAACAGAGAGCGGTCCCAGGCTCACCCACAGGTGGAATAACAGTCCTTCCTCACAGCAAACAGAGAGCGGTCCCAGGCTCACCCACAGGTGGAATAACAGTCCTTCCTCACAGCAAACAGAGAGCGGTCCCAGGCTCACCCACAGGTGGAATAACAGTCCTTCCTCACAGCAAACAGAGAGCGGTCCCAGGCTCACCCACAGGTGGAATAACAGTCCTTCCTCACAGCAAACAGAGAGCGGTCCCAGGCTCACCCACAGGTGGAATAACAGTCCTTCCTCACAGCAAACAGAGAGCGGTCCCAGGCTCACCCACAGGTGGAATAACAGTCCTTCCTCACAGCAAACAGAGAGCGGTCCCAGGCTCACCCACAGGTGGAATAACAGTCCTTCCTCACAGCAAACAGAGAGCGGTCCCAGGCTCACCCACAGGTGGAATAACAGTCCTTCCTCACAGCAAACAGAGAGCGGTCCCAGGCTCACCCACAGGTGGAATAACAGTCCTTCCTCACAGCAAACAGAGAGCGGTCCCAGGCTCACCCACAGGTGGAATAACAGTCCTTCCTCACAGCAAACAGAGAGCGGTCCCAGGCTCACCCACAGGTGGAATAACAGTCCTTCCTCACAGCAAACAGAGAGCGGTCCCAGGCTCACCCACAGGTGGAAGCACATTTGTTAAGCGGCTGTGAGCTTTACAACCACTTTAGGGAAAGGAAATTGCCAAAACATGATTGCCGCACATTAGTACAAAGGTCATGTGAGAATGAAGCGGCACAAATACCATATCTTGATGACTGTTATTATCGCTGTTGTTCCTTATTATAGTGGACGACTGTGTCAACTCTTTGTGAGATATAAACAAAACAGTGAATTCCAGTTGAAATTGCATATGCAGATGTAATGTATGGCATATGTAGAGATGTTAGCATGACGCTGGAACAGCCACCTGGGAGACACATTTGATCTACTTCAAAAAAATGTGCAGTGGTTCCCAACGTCCATTTTTTGGACATGGAATGGGTCTGTACTGGACAACAACAACCTGCCCGGTGGAACCACAAGCAAAAGTGATATGGCTGACCATTCATCTCAAACCCAGAAGAGGGCCGATAACCAAAACGATAGCATCATGTTGCCATTGTGAAACTGTTCCTTGGCCGTCAACAGTCGACACAAACTCTGGGCCAGAATTGGTGAAACAACGACCTTTTCCCATAGCCACTAGTGGGAAGACAAGCTCAAACGTCCTGTGTAGTTAGTAGGAAAAGG
>CM051023.1:8997218-9009718 GCA_027704905.1 Muraenolepis orangiensis | reverse complement strand
GCAGGTGGGGGGGGGGGTGAAGGCGTTATGTGTTAGACAGGGGGAGATGAAGGCAGGTGGGGGGGGGGGGGTGAAGGCGTTATGTGTTAGACAGGGGGAGATGAAGGCAGGTGGGGGGGGGGGGGTGAAGGCGTTATGTGTTAGACAGGGGGAGATGAAGGCAGGTGGGGGGGGGGGTGAAGGCGTTATGTGTTAGACAGGGGGAGATGAAGGCAGGTGGGGGGGGGGGGGAAGGCGTTATGTGTTAGACAGGGGGAGATGAAGGCAGGTGGGGGGGGGGGGTGAAGGCGTTATGTGTTAGACAGGGGGAGATGAAGGCAGGTGGGGGGGGGGGGAAGGCGTTATGTGTTAGACAGGGGGAGATGAAGGCAGGTGGGGGGGGGGGGAAGGCGTTATGTGTTAGACAGGGGGAGATGAAGGCAGGTGGGGGGGGGGGTGAAGGCGTTATGTGTTAGACAGGGGGAGATGAAGGCAGGTGGGGGGGGGGGTGAAGGCGTTATGTGTTAGACAGGGGGAGATGAAGGCAGGTGGGGGGGGGGGGTGAAGGCGTTATGTGTTAGACAGGGGGAGATGAAGGCAGGTGGGGGGGGGGGTGAAGGCGTTATGTGTTAGACAGGGGGAGATGAAGGCAGGTGGGGGGGGGGGGTGAAGGCGTTATGTGTTAGACAGGGGGAGATGAAGGCAGGTGGGGGGGGGGGTGAAGGCGTTATGTGTTAGACAGGGGGAGATGAAGGCAGGTGGGGGGGGGGGTGAAGGCGTTATGTGTTAGACAGGGGGAGATGAAGGCAGGTGGGGGGGGGGGTGAAGGCGTTATGTGTTAGACAGGGGGAGATGAAGGCAGGTGGGGGGGGGGTGAAGGCGTTATGTGTTAGTCAGGGGGAGATGAAGGCAGGTGGGGGGGGGGGTGAAGGCGTTATGTGTTAGACAGGGGGAGATGAAGGCAGGTGGGGGGGGGGGTGAAGGCGTTATGTGTTAGACAGGGGGAGATGAAGGCAGGTGGGGGGGGGGGGTGAAGGCGTTATGTGTTAGACAGGGGGAGATGAAGGCAGGTGGGGGGGGGGGGTGAAGGCGTTATGTGTTAGACAGGGGGAGATGAAGGCAGGTGGGGGGGGGGGGTGAAGGCGTTATGTGTTAGACAGGGGGAGATGAAGGCAGGTGGGGGGGGGGGTGAAGGCGTTATGTGTTAGACAGGGGGAGATGAAGGCAGGTGGGGGGGGGGGTGAAGGCGTTATGTGTTAGACAGGGGGAGATGAAGGCAGGTGGGGGGGGGGGGTGAAGGCGTTATGTGTTAGACAGGGGGAGATGAAGGCAGGTGGGGGGGGGGGTGAAGGCGTTATGTGTTAGACAGGGGGAGATGAAGGCAGGTGGGGGGGGGGGTGAAGGCGTTATGTGTTAGACAGGGGGAGATGAAGGCAGGTGGGGGGGGGGGTGAAGGCGTTATGTGTTAGACAGGGGGAGATGAAGGCAGGTGGGGGGGGGGGTGAAGGCGTTATGTGTTAGACAGGGGGAGATGAAGGCAGGTGGGGGGGGGGGGTGAAGGCGTTATGTGTTAGACAGGGGGAGATGAAGGCAGGTGGGGGGGGGGGGGGTGAAGGCGTTATGTGTTAGACAGGGGGAGATGAAGGCAGGTGGGGGGGGGGGGTGAAGGCGTTATGTGTTAGACAGGGGGAGATGAAGGCAGGTGGGGGGGGGGGGTGAAGGCGTTATGTGTTAGACAGGGGGAGATGAAGGCAGGTGGGGGGGGGGTGAAGGCGTTATGTGTTAGACAGGGGGAGATGAAGGCAGGTGGGGGGGGGGTGAAGGCGTTATGTGTTAGACAGGGGGAGATGAAGGCAGGTGGGGGGGGGGTGAAGGCGTTATGTGTTAGACAGGGGGAGATGAAGGCAGGTGGGGGGGGGGGGGTGAAGGCGTTATGTGTTAGACAGGGGGAGATGAAGGCAGGTGGGGGGGGGGGTGAAGGCGTTATGTGTTAGACAGGGGGAGATGAAGGCAGGTGGGGGGGGGGGGTGAAGGCGTTATGTGTTAGACAGGGGGAGATGAAGGCAGGTGGGGGGGGGGGGTGAAGGCGTTATGTGTTAGACAGGGGGAGATGAAGGCAGGTGGGGGGGGGGGTGAAGGCGTTATGTGTTAGACAGGGGGAGATGAAGGCAGGTGGGGGGGGGGGTGAAGGCGTTATGTGTTAGACAGGGGGAGATGAAGGCAGGTGGGGGGGGGGGGGAAGGCGTTATGTGTTAGACAGGGGGAGATGAAGGCAGGTGGGGGGGGGGGGGAAGGCGTTATGTGTTAGACAGGGGGAGATGAAGGCAGGTGGGGGGGGGGGGTGAAGGCGTTATGTGTTAGACAGGGGGAGATGAAGGCAGGTGGGGGGGGGGGGTGAAGGCGTTATGTGTTAGACAGGGGGAGATGAAGGCAGGTGGGGGGGGGGTGAAGGCGTTATGTGTTAGACAGGGGGAGATGAAGGCAGGTGGGGGGGGGGGGGTGAAGGCGTTATGTGTTAGACAGGGGGAGATGAAGGCAGGTGGGGGGGGGGGGTGAAGGCGTTATGTGTTAGACAGGGGGAGATGAAGGCAGGTGGGGGGGGGGGGGTGAAGGCGTTATGTGTTAGACAGGGGGAGATGAAGGCAGGTGGGGGGGGGGGGGTGAAGGCGTTATGTGTTAGACAGGGGGAGATGAAGGCAGGTGGGGGGGGGGGGGTGAAGGCGTTATGTGTTAGACAGGGGGAGATGAAGGCAGGTGGGGGGGGGGGGTGAAGGCGTTATGTGTTAGACAGGGGGAGATGAAGGCAGGTGGGGGGGGGGGGGTGAAGGCGTTATGTGTTAGACAGGGGGAGATGAAGGCAGGTGGGGGGGGGGGTGAAGGCGTTATGTGTTAGACAGGGGGAGATGAAGGCAGGTGGGGGGGGGGGGTGAAGGCGTTATGTGTTAGACAGGGGGAGATGAAGGCAGGTGGGGGGGGGGGGGAAGGCGTTATGTGTTAGACAGGGGGAGATGAAGGCAGGTGGGGGGGGGGGTGAAGGCGTTATGTGTTAGACAGGGGGAGATGAAGGCAGGTGGGGGGGGGGGGTGAAGGCGTTATGTGTTAGACAGGGGGAGATGAAGGCAGGTGGGGGGGGGGGGTGAAGGCGTTATGTGTTAGACAGGGGGAGATGAAGGCAGGTGGGGGGGGGGGGGTGAAGGCGTTATGTGTTAGACAGGGGGAGATGAAGGCAGGTGGGGGGGGGGGTGAAGGCGTTATGTGTTAGACAGGGGGAGATGAAGGCAGGTGGGGGGGGGGGGGTGAAGGCGTTATGTGTTAGACAGGGGGAGATGAAGGCAGGTGGGGGGGGGGGGTGAAGGCGTTATGTGTTAGACAGGGGGAGATGAAGGCAGGTGGGGGGGGGGGTGAAGGCGTTATGTGTTAGACAGGGGGAGATGAAGGCAGGTGGGGGGGGGGGTGAAGGCGTTATGTGTTAGACAGGGGGAGATGAAGGCAGGTGGGGGGGGGGGGGAAGGCGTTATGTGTTAGACAGGGGGAGATGAAGGCAGGTGGGGGGGGGGGTGAAGGCGTTATGTGTTAGACAGGGGGAGATGAAGGCAGGTGGGGGGGGGGGGTGAAGGCGTTATGTGTTAGACAGGGGGAGATGAAGGCAGGTGGGGGGGGGGGTGAAGGCGTTATGTGTTAGACAGGGGGAGATGAAGGCAGGTGGGGGGGGGGGGTGAAGGCGTTATGTGTTAGACAGGGGGAGATGAAGGCAGGTGGGGGGGGGGGGTGAAGGCGTTATGTGTTAGACAGGGGGAGATGAAGGCAGGTGGGGGGGGGGGGTGAAGGCGTTATGTGTTAGACAGGGGGAGATGAAGGCAGGTGGGGGGGGGGGTGAAGGCGTTATGTGTTAGACAGGGGGAGATGAAGGCAGGTGGGGGGGGGGGGTGAAGGCGTTATGTGTTAGACAGGGGGAGATGAAGGCAGGTGGGGGGGGGGGTGAAGGCGTTATGTGTTAGACAGGGGGAGATGAAGGCAGGTGGGGGGGGGGGGTGAAGGCGTTATGTGTTAGACAGGGGGAGATGAAGGCAGGTGGGGGGGGGGGGGTGAAGGCGTTATGTGTTAGACAGGGGGAGATGAAGGCAGGTGGGGGGGGGGGTGAAGGCGTTATGTGTTAGACAGGGGGAGATGAAGGCAGGTGGGGGGGGGGGGTGAAGGCGTTATGTGTTAGACAGGGGGAGATGAAGGCAGGTGGGGGGGGGGGGTGAAGGCGTTATGTGTTAGACAGGGGGAGATGAAGGCAGGTGGGGGGGGGGGGTGAAGGCGTTATGTGTTAGACAGGGGGAGATGAAGGCAGGTGGGGGGGGGGGGGAAGGCGTTATGTGTTAGACAGGGGGAGATGAAGGCAGGTGGGGGGGGGGGGGAAGGCGTTATGTGTTAGACAGGGGGAGATGAAGGCAGGTGGGGGGGGGGGGGAAGGCGTTATGTGTTAGACAGGGGGAGATGAAGGCAGGTGGGGGGGGGGGGGAAGGCGTTATGTGTTAGACAGGGGGAGATGAAGGCAGGTGGGGGGGGGGGGTGAAGGCGTTATGTGTTAGACAGGGGGAGATGAAGGCAGGTGGGGGGGGGGGTGAAGGCGTTATGTGTTAGACAGGGGGAGATGAAGGCAGGTGGGGGGGGGGGGGTGAAGGCGTTATGTGTTAGACAGGGGGAGATGAAGGCAGGTGGGGGGGGGGGGTGAAGGCGTTATGTGTTAGACAGGGGGAGATGAAGGCAGGTGGGGGGGGGGGTGAAGGCGTTATGTGTTAGACAGGGGGAGATGAAGGCAGGTGGGGGGGGGGGGTGAAGGCGTTATGTGTTAGACAGGGGGAGATGAAGGCAGGTGGGGGGGGGGGTGAAGGCGTTATGTGTTAGACAGGGGGAGATGAAGGCAGGTGGGGGGGGGGGGTGAAGGCGTTATGTGTTAGACAGGGGGAGATGAAGGCAGGTGGGGGGGGGGGTGAAGGCGTTATGTGTTAGACAGGGGGAGATGAAGGCAGGTGGGGGGGGGGGGTGAAGGCGTTATGTGTTAGACAGGGGGAGATGAAGGCAGGTGGGGGGGGGGGGGTGAAGGCGTTATGTGTTAGACAGGGGGAGATGAAGGCAGGTGGGGGGGGGGTGAAGGCGTTATGTGTTAGACAGGGGGAGATGAAGGCAGGTGGGGGGGGGGGGTGAAGGCGTTATGTGTTAGACAGGGGGAGATGAAGGCAGGTGGGGGGGGGGGGGTGAAGGCGTTATGTGTTAGACAGGGGGAGATGAAGGCAGGTGGGGGGGGGGGTGAAGGCGTTATGTGTTAGACAGGGGGAGATGAAGGCAGGTGGGGGGGGGGTGAAGGCGTTATGTGTTAGACAGGGGGAGATGAAGGCAGGTGGGGGGGGGGGGTGAAGGCGTTATGTGTTAGACAGGGGGAGATGAAGGCAGGTGGGGGGGGGGGGGGAAGGCGTTATGTGTTAGACAGGGGGAGATGAAGGCAGGTGGGGGGGGGGGTGAAGGCGTTATGTGTTAGACAGGGGGAGATGAAGGCAGGTGGGGGGGGGGGGTGAAGGCGTTATGTGTTAGACAGGGGGAGATGAAGGCAGGTGGGGGGGGGGGGTGAAGGCGTTATGTGTTAGACAGGGGGAGATGAAGGCAGGTGGGGGGGGGGGGGTGAAGGCGTTATGTGTTAGACAGGGGGAGATGAAGGCAGGTGGGGGGGGGGGTGAAGGCGTTATGTGTTAGACAGGGGGAGATGAAGGCAGGTGGGGGGGGGGGGTGAAGGCGTTATGTGTTAGACAGGGGGAGATGAAGGCAGGTGGGGGGGGGGGGTGAAGGCGTTATGTGTTAGACAGGGGGAGATGAAGGCAGGTGGGGGGGGGGGGGTGAAGGCGTTATGTGTTAGACAGGGGGAGATGAAGGCAGGTGGGGGGGGGGGGTGAAGGCGTTATGTGTTAGACAGGGGGAGATGAAGGCAGGTGGGGGGGGGGGTGAAGGCGTTATGTGTTAGACAGGGGGAGATGAAGGCAGGTGGGGGGGGGGGGTGAAGGCGTTATGTGTTAGACAGGGGGAGATGAAGGCAGGTGGGGGGGGGGGTGAAGGCGTTATGTGTTAGACAGGGGGAGATGAAGGCAGGTGGGGGGGGGGGGTGAAGGCGTTATGTGTTAGACAGGGGGAGATGAAGGCAGGTGGGGGGGGGGGGTGAAGGCGTTATGTGTTAGACAGGGGGAGATGAAGGCAGGTGGGGGGGGGGGGGTGAAGGCGTTATGTGTTAGACAGGGGGAGATGAAGGCAGGTGGGGGGGGGGGGTGAAGGCGTTATGTGTTAGACAGGGGGAGATGAAGGCAGGTGGGGGGGGGGGGGTGAAGGCGTTATGTGTTAGACAGGGGGAGATGAAGGCAGGTGGGGGGGGGGGGTGAAGGCGTTATGTGTTAGACAGGGGGAGATGAAGGCAGGTGGGGGGGGGGGGTGAAGGCGTTATGTGTTAGACAGGGGGAGATGAAGGCAGGTGGGGGGGGGGGGTGAAGGCGTTATGTGTTAGACAGGGGGAGATGAAGGCAGGTGGGGGGGGGGGGTGAAGGCGTTATGTGTTAGACAGGGGGAGATGAAGGCAGGTGGGGGGGGGGGTGAAGGCGTTATGTGTTAGACAGGGGGAGATGAAGGCAGGTGGGGGGGGGGGGTGAAGGCGTTATGTGTTAGACAGGGGGAGATGAAGGCAGGTGGGGGGGGGGGGTGAAGGCGTTATGTGTTAGACAGGGGGAGATGAAGGCAGGTGGGGGGGGGGGGTGAAGGCGTTATGTGTTAGACAGGGGGAGATGAAGGCAGGTGGGGGGGGGGGTGAAGGCGTTATGTGTTAGACAGGGGGAGATGAAGGCAGGTGGGGGGGGGGGTGAAGGCGTTATGTGTTAGACAGGGGGAGATGAAGGCAGGTGGGGGGGGGGGTGAAGGCGTTATGTGTTAGACAGGGGGAGATGAAGGCAGGTGGGGGGGGGGGGTGAAGGCGTTATGTGTTAGACAGGGGGAGATGAAGGCAGGTGGGGGGGGGGGTGAAGGCGTTATGTGTTAGACAGGGGGAGATGAAGGCAGGTGGGGGGGGGGGGTGAAGGCGTTATGTGTTAGACAGGGGGAGATGAAGGCAGGTGGGGGGGGGGGTGAAGGCGTTATGTGTTAGACAGGGGGAGATGAAGGCAGGTGGGGGGGGGGGGTGAAGGCGTTATGTGTTAGACAGGGGGAGATGAAGGCAGGTGGGGGGGGGGGGTGAAGGCGTTATGTGTTAGACAGGGGGAGATGAAGGCAGGTGGGGGGGGGGGGTGAAGGCGTTATGTGTTAGACAGGGGGAGATGAAGGCAGGTGGGGGGGGGGTGAAGGCGTTATGTGTTAGACAGGGGGAGATGAAGGCAGGTGGGGGGGGGGTGAAGGCGTTATGTGTTAGACAGGGGGAGATGAAGGCAGGTGGGGGGGGGGTGAAGGCGTTATGTGTTAGACAGGGGGAGATGAAGGCAGGTGGGGGGGGGGGGTGAAGGCGTTATGTGTTAGACAGGGGGAGATGAAGGCAGGTGGGGGGGGGGGGTGAAGGCGTTATGTGTTAGACAGGGGGAGATGAAGGCAGGTGGGGGGGGGGGGTGAAGGCGTTATGTGTTAGACAGGGGGAGATGAAGGCAGGTGGGGGGGGGGGTGAAGGCGTTATGTGTTAGACAGGGGGAGATGAAGGCAGGTGGGGGGGGGGGTGAAGGCGTTATGTGTTAGACAGGGGGAGATGAAGGCAGGTGGGGGGGGGGGTGAAGGCGTTATGTGTTAGACAGGGGGAGATGAAGGCAGGTGGGGGGGGGGGGTGAAGGCGTTATGTGTTAGACAGGGGGAGATGAAGGCAGGTGGGGGGGGGGGTGAAGGCGTTATGTGTTAGACAGGGGGAGATGAAGGCAGGTGGGGGGGGGGGTGAAGGCGTTATGTGTTAGACAGGGGGAGATGAAGGCAGGTGGGGGGGGGGGGGAAGGCGTTATGTGTTAGACAGGGGGAGATGAAGGCAGGTGGGGGGGGGGGTGAAGGCGTTATGTGTTAGACAGGGGGAGATGAAGGCAGGTGGGGGGGGGGGGGTGAAGGCGTTATGTGTTAGACAGGGGGAGATGAAGGCAGGTGGGGGGGGGGGGTGAAGGCGTTATGTGTTAGACAGGGGGAGATGAAGGCAGGTGGGGGGGGGGGTGAAGGCGTTATGTGTTAGACAGGGGGAGATGAAGGCAGGTGGGGGGGGGGGTGAAGGCGTTATGTGTTAGACAGGGGGAGATGAAGGCAGGTGGGGGGGGGGGTGAAGGCGTTATGTGTTAGACAGGGGGAGATGAAGGCAGGTGGGGGGGGGGGGGAAGGCGTTATGTGTTAGACAGGGGGAGATGAAGGCAGGTGGGGGGGGGGGGGTGAAGGCGTTATGTGTTAGACAGGGGGAGATGAAGGCAGGTGGGGGGGGGGGGGTGAAGGCGTTATGTGTTAGACAGGGGGAGATGAAGGCAGGTGGGGGGGGGGGGAAGGCGTTATGTGTTAGACAGGGGGAGATGAAGGCAGGTGGGGGGGGGGGGGTGAAGGCGTTATGTGTTAGACAGGGGGAGATGAAGGCAGGTGGGGGGGGGGGGAAGGCGTTATGTGTTAGACAGGGGGAGATGAAGGCAGGTGGGGGGGGGGTGAAGGCGTTATGTGTTAGACAGGGGGAGATGAAGGCAGGTGGGGGGGGGGGGTGAAGGCGTTATGTGTTAGACAGGGGGAGATGAAGGCAGGTGGGGGGGGGGGGTGAAGGCGTTATGTGTTAGACAGGGGGAGATGAAGGCAGGTGGGGGGGGGGGTGAAGGCGTTATGTGTTAGACAGGGGGAGATGAAGGCAGGTGGGGGGGGGGGGGAAGGCGTTATGTGTTAGACAGGGGGAGATGAAGGCAGGTGGGGGGGGGGGTGAAGGCGTTATGTGTTAGACAGGGGGAGATGAAGGCAGGTGGGGGGGGGGGGTGAAGGCGTTATGTGTTAGACAGGGGGAGATGAAGGCAGGTGGGGGGGGGGGGTGAAGGCGTTATGTGTTAGACAGGGGGAGATGAAGGCAGGTGGGGGGGGGGGGAAGGCGTTATGTGTTAGACAGGGGGAGATGAAGGCAGGTGGGGGGGGGGGGTGAAGGCGTTATGTGTTAGACAGGGGGAGATGAAGGCAGGTGGGGGGGGGGGTGAAGGCGTTATGTGTTAGACAGGGGGAGATGAAGGCAGGTGGGGGGGGGGGGTGAAGGCGTTATGTGTTAGACAGGGGGAGATGAAGGCAGGTGGGGGGGGGGGGTGAAGGCGTTATGTGTTAGACAGGGGGAGATGAAGGCAGGTGGGGGGGGGGGGGTGAAGGCGTTATGTGTTAGACAGGGGGAGATGAAGGCAGGTGGGGGGGGGGGGTGAAGGCGTTATGTGTTAGACAGGGGGAGATGAAGGCAGGTGGGGGGGGGGGGGTGAAGGCGTTATGTGTTAGACAGGGGGAGATGAAGGCAGGTGGGGGGGGGGGGTGAAGGCGTTATGTGTTAGACAGGGGGAGATGAAGGCAGGTGGGGGGGGGGGGTGAAGGCGTTATGTGTTAGACAGGGGGAGATGAAGGCAGGTGGGGGGGGGGGGGTGAAGGCGTTATGTGTTAGACAGGGGGAGATGAAGGCAGGTGGGGGGGGGGGTGAAGGCGTTATGTGTTAGACAGGGGGAGATGAAGGCAGGTGGGGGGGGGGGTGAAGGCGTTATGTGTTAGACAGGGGGAGATGAAGGCAGGTGGGGGGGGGGGGGAAGGCGTTATGTGTTAGACAGGGGGAGATGAAGGCAGGTGGGGGGGGGGGGTGAAGGCGTTATGTGTTAGACAGGGGGAGATGAAGGCAGGTGGGGGGGGGGGGTGAAGGCGTTATGTGTTAGACAGGGGGAGATGAAGGCAGGTGGGGGGGGGGTGAAGGCGTTATGTGTTAGACAGGGGGAGATGAAGGCAGGTGGGGGGGGGGGTGAAGGCGTTATGTGTTAGACAGGGGGAGATGAAGGCAGGTGGGGGGGGGGGAAGGCGTTATGTGTTAGACAGGGGGAGATGAAGGCAGGTGGGGGGGGGGGTGAAGGCGTTATGTGTTAGACAGGGGGAGATGAAGGCAGGTGGGGGGGGGGGTGAAGGCGTTATGTGTTAGACAGGGGGAGATGAAGGCAGGTGGGGGGGGGGGGTGAAGGCGTTATGTGTTAGACAGGGGGAGATGAAGGCAGGTGGGGGGGGGGGGTGAAGGCGTTATGTGTTAGACAGGGGGAGATGAAGGCAGGTGGGGGGGGGGGGTGAAGGCGTTATGTGTTAGACAGGGGGAGATGAAGGCAGGTGGGGGGGGGGGGGGAAGGCGTTATGTGTTAGACAGGGGGAGATGAAGGCAGGTGGGGGGGGGGGGTGAAGGCGTTATGTGTTAGACAGGGGGAGATGAAGGCAGGTGGGGGGGGGGGGGTGAAGGCGTTATGTGTTAGACAGGGGGAGATGAAGGCAGGTGGGGGGGGGGGGTGAAGGCGTTATGTGTTAGACAGGGGGAGATGAAGGCAGGTGGGGGGGGGGGGTGAAGGCGTTATGTGTTAGACAGGGGGAGATGAAGGCAGGTGGGGGGGGGGGGGGAAGGCGTTATGTGTTAGACAGGGGGAGATGAAGGCAGGTGGGGGGGGGGGTGAAGGCGTTATGTGTTAGACAGGGGGAGATGAAGGCAGGTGGGGGGGGGGGTGAAGGCGTTATGTGTTAGACAGGGGGAGATGAAGGCAGGTGGGGGGGGGGGGTGAAGGCGTTATGTGTTAGACAGGGGGAGATGAAGGCAGGTGGGGGGGGGGGTGAAGGCGTTATGTGTTAGACAGGGGGAGATGAAGGCAGGTGGGGGGGGGGGTGAAGGCGTTATGTGTTAGACAGGGGGAGATGAAGGCAGGTGGGGGGGGGGGGTGAAGGCGTTATGTGTTAGACAGGGGGAGATGAAGGCAGGTGGGGGGGGGGGTGAAGGCGTTATGTGTTAGACAGGGGGAGATGAAGGCAGGTGGGGGGGGGGGTGAAGGCGTTATGTGTTAGACAGGGGGAGATGAAGGCAGGTGGGGGGGGGGGTGAAGGCGTTATGTGTTAGACAGGGGGAGATGAAGGCAGGTGGGGGGGGGGTGAAGGCGTTATGTGTTAGACAGGGGGAGATGAAGGCAGGTGGGGGGGGGGTGAAGGCGTTATGTGTTAGACAGGGGGAGATGAAGGCAGGTGGGGGGGGGGGTGAAGGCGTTATGTGTTAGACAGGGGGAGATGAAGGCAGGTGGGGGGGGGGGTGAAGGCGTTATGTGTTAGACAGGGGGAGATGAAGGCAGGTGGGGGGGGGGGTGAAGGCGTTATGTGTTAGACAGGGGGAGATGAAGGCAGGTGGGGGGGGGGGGGTGAAGGCGTTATGTGTTAGACAGGGGGAGATGAAGGCAGGTGGGGGGGGGGGGTGAAGGCGTTATGTGTTAGACAGGGGGAGATGAAGGCAGGTGGGGGGGGGGGGGTGAAGGCGTTATGTGTTAGACAGGGGGAGATGAAGGCAGGTGGGGGGGGGGGGGTGAAGGCGTTATGTGTTAGACAGGGGGAGATGAAGGCAGGTGGGGGGGGGGGTGAAGGCGTTATGTGTTAGACAGGGGGAGATGAAGGCAGGTGGGGGGGGGGGGTGAAGGCGTTATGTGTTAGACAGGGGGAGATGAAGGCAGGTGGGGGGGGGGTGAAGGCGTTATGTGTTAGACAGGGGGAGATGAAGGCAGGTGGGGGGGGGGGTGAAGGCGTTATGTGTTAGACAGGGGGAGATGAAGGCAGGTGGGGGGGGGGGGGTGAAGGCGTTATGTGTTAGACAGGGGGAGATGAAGGCAGGTGGGGGGGGGGTGAAGGCGTTATGTGTTAGACAGGGGGAGATGAAGGCAGGTGGGGGGGGGGGGGTGAAGGCGTTATGTGTTAGACAGGGGGAGATGAAGGCAGGTGGGGGGGGGGGGGTGAAGGCGTTATGTGTTAGACAGGGGGAGATGAAGGCAGGTGGGGGGGGGGGTGAAGGCGTTATGTGTTAGACAGGGGGAGATGAAGGCAGGTGGGGGGGGGGGTGAAGGCGTTATGTGTTAGACAGGGGGAGATGAAGGCAGGTGGGGGGGGGGGTGAAGGCGTTATGTGTTAGACAGGGGGAGATGAAGGCAGGTGGGGGGGGGGGTGAAGGCGTTATGTGTTAGACAGGGGGAGATGAAGGCAGGTGGGGGGGGGGGGTGAAGGCGTTATGTGTTAGACAGGGGGAGATGAAGGCAGGTGGGGGGGGGGGTGAAGGCGTTATGTGTTAGACAGGGGGAGATGAAGGCAGGTGGGGGGGGGGGTGAAGGCGTTATGTGTTAGACAGGGGGAGATGAAGGCAGGTGGGGGGGGGGGGGAAGGCGTTATGTGTTAGACAGGGGGAGATGAAGGCAGGTGGGGGGGGGGGGTGAAGGCGTTATGTGTTAGACAGGGGGAGATGAAGGCAGGTGGGGGGGGGGGGTGAAGGCGTTATGTGTTAGACAGGG
>CM051023.1:8982858-8985358 GCA_027704905.1 Muraenolepis orangiensis | reverse complement strand
TGGGCTTTATGGGCAGTGGGAGTCTGCTCAGTGCGTCTGCATTCCCGTTTTTTGAGCCCTCCTTATACTCCAAGGTGTACTCATAAGCGGCTAAAAGTAATGCCCATCTCTGCATTCTGGCTGCCGCGAGTTGTGGGATGCCCTTACTCTCTCCCAAAAGGCCTAGCAGGGGTTTGTGATCAGTTGCAATAGTGCAGTGTTTTCCAAACAGATACTGGTGGAATTTTTTAAGACCAAAAATGATAGACAGCGCCTCTTTCTCTAGCTGTGAATATCCCCGTTCTGCTGATGACAGTGACCGTGACATGTATCCGATTGGCCTGTCGGAGCCATCTGGAAACCGGTGTGGTAATACTGCTCCGACGCCATAAGGTGATGCATCACAAGCCAAGTAGAGTGGCTTTGTCTCATCAAAATGCACTAATAATTTTTCAGACTGGAGGCACTTTTTTGCCTCCTCAAATGCCTGGGTCTGACCTTTTTCCCATCTCCATGGGGTCTCTTTTCTCAAAAGCTTGTGTAGTGGCTCCAATATGGTAGACACATTTGGCAGGAACCTGTGATAATAGTTTAGCATGCCCAGGAAAGACTTTAACTGTGTCTGGTCAGTCGGCTGTGGGGCATTTACAATGGCCTGTACCTTGTCAGCCACTGGTTGAATCCCTTTGTGGTTAATTTGGTAACCCAGGTAAACAACCTCTGGTACCATGAACACACATTTGTCTCTCCTCAGACGCAGTCCTGCAGCTGAGAGTCTCTTCAGCACTACCTCTAAGTGGTGTAGATGGCTGGCATCGTCGTCATCGGTCACCAGAATATCATCTATTCTCACCACCACCTGGGGAAGGCCTTGTAGTAGGTTATCCATGGTGCGCTGGAATATGCCTGGTGCTGATGACACACCATAGGGTAGCCTGGTGTCTGATACAGACCCCGGTGCTGATGACACCCCATAGGGTAGCCTGGTGTACTGATACAGACCCCGGTGGGTGTTTATTGGTGTGAATTTGTTAGATTCTTCATTCAGTGGGAGCTGTTGATAGGCCTGTGACTTGTCCAATTTTGTGAATTTCTGCCCCCCCCCCTAATACCGCCAACAAGTCCTCTGTTTTTGGAATAGGGTAGTTGTCCAACTTGGACACTGGATTCACTGTCACTTTATAGTCCCCTCATATTGGGGTTGTCTTGTCTGGTTTTAGTAGGGGCACTATGGGAGCTGCCCTCTCCAATCTGACCAACTCTGTCTCCACTTTCTCTTTGAGAGCATAGGGTAATGGCCTGGCTTTAAAATACCGTGGCTTGGCTTCTGGGTCCACATCAGGGTTTCCGCTAGGATTTGGTTGTCGCGATCGTGAAGCCCAACGGGGGGGGGAGCCGGTTGTCGTGATCGTGAAGTCCAACGGGGGGGGGGGGGGGGGGAGCAGTAATAAAGCTGATCTCAAAGCTGATCTAGCAAAAACTGTCGAGGTGTCCTTGAGGAAGACCCTAACCCTAACTGCTCCCCGGGCGCTGTATGAATAGCTGCCCACTGCTCCTAATACTAGGATGGGTTAAATGCAGAGAACACGTTTCATGTATGTGACCAATAAAGAGGATTCAATCCTCACGATTTGTTGTTGTTGTTGAGTATGAGCATTATTACCGTACATTTTGACCGGCAGCTTTTTAAATTACCGGTTTTTTTATCAACGGAAACCCTGGTCCACATATATCTTTGATGTAGCCCCTACTAAAGTGCCCAGCTCGCCTTTAAAAACATCCTCATGTTGTGCTAGCAGAGCATTTAACTGCTGCTGCTGACCTATCTGTAGTCTGAAAATGGCTCTCCAGTCTAGCCGCATAGCTTTGAGCCAATTTCTCCCCATCAGATTAAGCCCCTCCCCTTTTACCACCAGCAATGCCAATTTCTTGGTCTGCCCTTTGTAGGTGACTTGTGCGTGCATCTTGCCTAACACTCCTACTCTGTCTCTGGTGTATGTGTACAGTTTTATTTTTGTTTGATGGAGTGGCCCCCCTCCCATCTTAGTGTAGGTTTCCTCATTAATAATAGTCATACCTGCACCAGTGTCTACTTCAGAGTCAATGTCATGTCCATTCACCGACACTTGCTCTCGGTATGGCTCCACTCTCTCTCCATCATCCAGATTATACAGATTGTGTGTATAATCCTCCTCTTCATACTCCAGTATGTGGGTTGCACCCAGTCCATTTCCCAGGTTCTTTCTGGGCTGTCTGACCTGCCTGGGGCTGCGGCATTTTCTAGCCAAATGTCCTCGCCTTTGGCAGTTGTGGCAAACTGCATCTATGAATCGGCAATCCGCCGGCCCGTGATTTCCTCCACATCTGTAACATCCTGCCGACGGTGGTCTCCGCTTCGGTGCTACAGGTTGTAGTTGTACTTTATGAATGGGTCCCTCCACTCCCGTGTGCTGCAGCTCCGCTATATCTTTAGCCGCTGTTTCCATTGTGATTGCTACCTCAATAGCCCTGGCCAACGTGA
>CM051023.1:8972858-8977858 GCA_027704905.1 Muraenolepis orangiensis | reverse complement strand
ACAGGTAGGAACCTGCATTGCCATTTATCCAATGCAAAGTGAAATAATAGCCTATCACTCTGAGGCACTTGGGACGTCCTTGGGAGGCGTAGGCTAAATGCATAAGCCCCACCCCCCACACACACACACACACTCACACACCATCTCTCTCCTCCGCCTTGTCAGGCACATACTCGTAGATTAAACCCCATTGGTCTCTGATAGGTCATCAAGGCCACACGTCCAGGCCCTTCCATTCAGCTGGATTGGACTCAATCCAAGGAGAGCCGTTTGGTCCCGCTCAGCATCCCGATGGTTGTTTCCTGTGTATTTGCGATGCCCTCCCCATTGGAAATGGCTCTGGGAAGACGGGTCCAATAGTTTGAGATGGGACACGGCACGGATGCCACGGCGATGAACGATGAACTTGTGGCCGACTTACAATGAGAAAACGTTTGATGGTGCATCCATGCGGCACCACGGCATCAATACATAGAGATGAAATACGTTGGTCTTGGCTACATGGAGGCATCTTTCTTTGCTGTGCTATGATCCGTGTCATTGAACTAAATCTAAAGGATGATTGGAGGATTGAATCCTCTTTATTGGTCACATGGAGACACACAGTGACATTGGTTTCTCTGCATCTAACCCATCCTAGTCTAAGGAGCAGTGGGCAGCTATTGTATATATCCAGCGCCCGGGGAGCAGTGTAGGGGTCTTGTGCCTTGCTCAAGTGCACCTCGGCAGTGCCTAGGTGTTTCGGGGACATTGAACTAAATCTAAAGGATGATTGGAGGATTGAATCCTCTTTATAGATCACACACACACACACACACACACACACACACACACACACACACACTCAGTGAAATGTGTTTCTCTGCATTCAACCCATCCCAGTATTAGGAGCAGTAAGGCAGCTGTTGTGTATCCAGCTCCCCAGGGAGCAGTGTGTAGGGGGTCTGGTGCCTTGCTCAAGGGCACCATCGAACTGTCCTTATATGAGTCTCTGTGTACATCAACTGCATTGTCCGTCCGTCCTTTAGATTTAGTCTACAACCGTTTTGTTTTGGGGTGATGAAGTGTTGACGAGTGTTGTGCACGCTCTCTGAAAAGAGCAAAAAGGAGACACCTTTGGACACTCACACAGCACGTTTCATTTGAGTAAACTTGGAATAAACGAAGCTAGGCACGACCGGCAAACGGACAAAACGTCAGACACCCGCTGGACAACGGCCACGCCCTCCAGTGCTCTGGTTTTGCCCTGGTTTTATAAGAAAGGCCTCAGACACACCGTGAATGTGGTCCACACAACGTGACAGCCCTCCAACCCATTGTGTTGGCAGTCAATACTAACTTTGTGACAGTCACAATACATTGTCCCAGAGGGGTGCTTCTGTTAAGTCTATGAATGCACTGCAAGCAATTCCTGTATGTGGTACAATAACAACCATCCCCTGTCCACGGGGATATTCAATGGCAATTTGTTTCAGTTATTCCCAAACTAAATATACAATGGACTGAAAAAAACCACCTGGGCAGCCATTTTGTACCTTGAGCTGCCTTCATGCCCATCACTCAACCACAACCTCTCCCTCAAGCCAGGCTAATCAGGAGGGAGCTTCCACTTTGAATGACATTAAGTCCACACATTGGCTCTATGGCTTCATTACTATAGGAATAAATGGATGGTATTAGAACACTGCTGCAGACAAGACAAACAACGTGATGTCTATCCATAGGATTTAGAATGTCTCTAGCCAAGCAATGTGGTTTACTACTGTTAACAAACTAAATAAACAATGAGTCGGATATCAAATCACATGAATGCTTGTGCTTCATAGCGCGGGCGTTAGCACTGCGGAGGCACCTGTGTTATGTCACATTGGATGAGGCTCAATACACAATTACCACAAACTGATTCCATTGTGTTGTCGGTTATGAGCCACAGTGAACCGCACTCGGAGCGTTTTGTGTGTGCAAAAGGAAACGATTGAATTGATCTTACTAATCTTTTAGGCATGGAGGCTTAACGACATCAACTGGTCCACTTCAACACTCACTGTGTACAAAAGATTGAACAATTTCTAACGGGAGGGGGGGGGGTTTGATTTGCCCCCCCCCCTAAGGCCCAGCGGTTCTGAGCCTCCTTGTTCTGTTGTAGTCTCCATCAGCATCAGAGGGCAAACCGGCTGCTTTTGGGTTGGATTTGGCTGTTATTTGGGACTCAGAAGCGCCACATTGGGTTGGTCTACTTGTCTGTGGCCCAGAGGCTAAGGAATCCCATGCAATTCAATCTGTGCCTTTTCTAAAGCTGATCCATGATCCAAGCAACCGTGTGCATCTCATCTTCTGAGGAAGTGAACGTGAGCCGGTGTCCACGTGCGATGTCTTGACACCAACGTCTCTCTCTATGTGATGGTAAATGGTTATGGCTGCTTTTATAGAGCGCTTTTATCCTAAGCCATTTACAAGTCATGCCTCTTGGATCCCCCACAGCTGGGGATGGAACCAGCAACCTTCCGGCCGCTCTTCCTCCTGAGCTCTACTGCCGCCTTTGTCCCCACATTTTACACATTGGATTAATCGCCAATTCTATGTTCATCTAGGATACCGTTTGGGGACAAACTAAGACAAATTCAATATGTTAATTAATAGAGTTAGAAGAATAGTTAGAATATGATGCTTTGTTTGATTGATTGATCGACAGGTTAATCTTTGATATAAAATAACCCACTGGGAAACAAATAAATGACTGTAGGCCCGGCAGCTGAAGCAGGTGATCTCCGTCTGAGGGCTGTCCATCTGACTCACCGACCACTCCACCTGATTGACTCACCAACCACTCCCCATCCACCTGACAGAGGGACGTTGTGCCCCCCGCTTGCTGTTGGGTGGCGATGACGCTGAAGTTATGCTACTGCTAGTTATGTCGTTCTCTGTGGCCTTTCGCTGCCGAGTGACGCGTTCCCTCGAAGGGCCTCCCTGACTCTCAAGACACACACACATACGGAATACATGAGCTCTTCTCTCTCTCTGAACCACACATGTACTGTAGGTTGTTGGAGTGTGAGGAACGAAAAACCAAACAAGACACGGGAGCGTAGGTCTTCGCCAACAACTGTTGACGATTGAATTGATGTCAGGCAAAAGGCAGGAAAGCGAGGTCAGCAGGTCTCTCAGGTGAGAGAAATGGCTTCTGCCAAACGCCAAGCATGTTTCTGCTCTCCGGGTACACAGAGCACTACACCGCATGAACCATCGCTACAAACCATTATGGTGGAGCTTAAATGTGGACTGTGGAGGATTTGGACTCGGATGCTATCGATGGTGCTGATGAAACCCACGGCAACCATTTAGTCAGACTGACTCAAACTGACTGAGAGACGAGGTCATTCCATATTACGTCCAAAAGTCTTTAGACCTCGTATAGAGACTTGTTGGACCGCAAACTCTCTGTGTAGACACAAGCCAATAATAGCGGATTTAAGACTCGGCGCCCTCTGTCCCCCACCAATCGTGTACGACTTAACATCTGGCCTCACACCAAAGCCTGAATGTTATCAAAGTCCCCACCAGCCAGTTATCAACACACCCTTCAGTTTGACACCGCAGGGAGAGGGAGGAGGAGGAGGAGGAGGATGGAGTATAGACGGAGCAGGAGGAAGAGGGCTCATTTCTTACGCGGGCCCCTTGTTTTTAGCACTCTTGTTGCCTTGTTGAGTGTGAATAAAGGTCGTTTTGCTCCTCTTAACACATTAGCATTTAAATAGCATTATATCTGTGCCGAGTTCCCCCCGATAGCCTCCACTCTCTCCGCTGCTGTGGCCCGAGCCGGCAGTCGAAAAAAACAAAGTAAAAAGATACTTAAAAAGTGCAAGAGAGGACCGTAGGTCAAAGACACATGACCTTGAGCCCAGAGGGGGGGAATAGAGTTGTGGCTTCAACCACAGCACCATTTGAAAATAGTTGTATTTTTGTATGCAGCACTAGGTGAACATTATTTCACCTTCATAATTCATTCAGAGTCACCAGAATCCACGGGGAAATACAATCTGCCAAACAACTTCACATGCTCACGCTTGTTCTCCAACTCTGATCAAAGCCACAGGGCCACAGCATCTCATACATCTCAAGGGGAGCGAGGGCGGGGACAGGGAGCCATGCCCATGATTTCTTCCAAGAAAACATATGAAATCTCACAGGTAATAAATCAGATTTTCTGTAATAAAAAGCCAATCACAAAGAGACCAACCTTGTTGATTGTTGGTTGTCATGGTGTTAAGGCACTCAATTTCCCCAAACGACTCTGTCTTTTCATGGAAAGATGCCCTAAGCCCTAACCAAGGTAAGGTAAGGTCATTATCTTCAATTATCCGCCATGGGAAATTTGTATGGCAGCCGGCAGTAATCCAATCATCATCCACAATCAACACACGCACACACCAATCAACACACACACACGTTACAGCACAACACATAGAATGACATGACAGCAAGGACACATGAGTTGCTAAATCCGTTCTGTCCGGCAGATTTTTAATCTGCGACCAGATGGAAGCAACCTGAGCTCACTGATCAAGGGGAACCGACTCTGAACCCAACCGCAAGTACGCAAGGAGAGCCGGAAGTGTGCTTCAAAAAGGTCCTTCAGATGATAGCCGGCCATCTAGAATGATGCGGTGATGATAAAACATTCAGCATCATCAATATAATGTTTCTCTTTTCAAAAAGTCTATCCCCTTTATATCAATATTTAAAAAAAGCATTTCTCCATTGCAGAGTAGGGAGGTTCAGGAGGTTTTTACAAACATCCCCCGTTGGCTTAAACTCAGTAGTCAGTACTCAGTCCTAAAGAGAAACAGACATAAGAATATAATCTGGCACATCGTCCATTAGTCTATATCTATTTAAAACAAATACATCCATGGTTAATAGTCTTTATCTATTTAAAACAAATACATCCATGGTTATTAGTCTATTTCTAATTAAAACACATACTGTACATCCATGGTTAT
>CM051023.1:8955358-8970358 GCA_027704905.1 Muraenolepis orangiensis | reverse complement strand
AGAGTCAGAGAGACAGAGAGACAGAGAGTCAGAGAGTCAGAGAGACAGAGAGACAGAGAGTCAGAGAGACAGAGAGACAGAGAGACAGAGAGTCAGAGAGTCAGAGAGACAGAGAGTCAGAGAGTCAGAGAGTCAGAGAGACAGAGAGTCAGAGAGACAGAGAGACAGAGAGTCAGAGAGTCAGAGAGTCAGAGAGTCAGAGAGTCAGAGAGAAAGAGACAGAGAGTCAGAGAGACAGAGAGACAGAGAGACAGAGAGACAGAGAGTCAGAGAGACAGAGAGACAGAGAGTCAGAGAGACAGAGAGTCAGAGAGTCAGAGAGACAGAGAGACAGAGAGTCAGAGAGTCAGAGAGACAGAGAGACAGAGAGACAGAGAGTCAGAGAGTCAGAGAGACACTAAGGAAAACCAAGACATCGTGACCGATTCAAAGACAGGCGCCCAAATGAAGCCACAGGAAACAACTCTTCCAGATTCCAGAAAGAGCGAAGGGAAAGATGGACGGAGAGAGGGGGCTACCAAGAGATCTTAGAATTACAAATCATTGGGGCGGCAGTAGCTCAGGAGGCGGTCGCCTCACAAACAAGAAGGGTTGCTGGTTCGATCCCCTGTTCCTCCTCAGGTCATAAAACAGGTCGAGGTGTCCTTGAGCAAGAGAAACCACTAACCGCTGCCGGCTGTCTCCTTGTATGGCTGACTCTGCCGTCGGTGGATGAATGTGTGTGTGTGTATGAATGAATGAATGGGTGAATGTGAGGCATGGCTTGTAAGGCAGTGCTTTAAAATAAAAGCCATGAGAGTATGAAAGGCCGTCCATTTACCATTCACCAAATCAGGAAGCCTCCAAGGCGGGGCGAGGCTCCTCCGACACAGCCAACAGCCTTGAAGAAGAGCCTCCGTTTGCTTTCCTCCTGCACATAATGAAGCGCCCGGTCAGGAGCAGGGAACCTCAGGCTGAGAGAGAGAGAGAGAGCGCCGGCTGCTTCCTTCTCGCACCAAACCAGCCTCTCCGTAGTTCAGAACCGACTTTCTTACTCTGTGATTATAAAATAATCCTAATCCTCTTTGGAAGCGGGGCAGAGACTGCCCAGACTTCTCCTGTGCCGTTATGAAAGGAGGGCCTCCTTGTTGAAGATAACCGGTTGAAAACCCCGGTAGAAAATACTTTCTACCGGGGTTTTTTACGTACGGCACGTGATGCCATAGTTCAGACCGTCGGTCGGACCGGAGTTTGCTTTTCTGTGATTTAAATAATCCTAATCCTCTTTGGAAGCAGGGCTGTAGAGACTGAGAGAGGGCTTCCTTGTTCAAGAGAACACGTTGCAGTGTGTTTGTCACCGGGCTTGTGACAAGACATTCTGCTGGGTTCTACTCTGGGTTCTATGTGTGAATCTGAAAGGGGGGGGGGGTTGCCTTGTGTCAAGGCAGTGTTACGAGGTGTTAGGAGGGGAGGCAGGCACTGTGCCAAAGCACCTCTCTCTGACGTACATGAGCTGAGCTGATCTGATCTGATCTGTACCCCGTTCGGCAAAGGCACTTTGATCCCCCCCCAAAAACAAACACTTTCACAGCAATAAGATCCTCATCCTCGAGATCAGCCGGTGAAACAACACTTTTTACCGCCCCCCACCCTCACACCCCCCACCCTCACACCCCCCCCCCTCACACCCCCCCCCCCCCACCCTCATGTACGATGCACACGTCATAGGGGGCCAATAGGAGCAGAGGGGGGTAGGAGGGGCTAAATGTGGTCTCGCTAACACTCTCTCGTGTCCACTGGAACAAAAGACTAAAGCGAATGGAGCGACGATCAGAGCCGTTCATAAGTCACCCGCGTGCGTGCCTGGGAGAGAGAGGGAGGGAGAGAGAGAAAGGGAGCGAGTGTTTGTGTGCGTGCGTGCGTGCGTGCGTACGTGCGTACGTGCGTACGTGCGTGTGTGTGTGTGTGTGTGTGTGTCTAACCCTCCAGTCATTACAAAAAACCCTGGACAGCTGCTCACCTGGGCCACATGCACAAGCGTGCATTGATACATAGTGAGAGAGAGAGACAGAGAGAGACAGAGAGCGAGAAAGAGAGAAAGTGAAAGTGAAAGTGAAATGTAAAAATGTGAAGAGAGCAATTGAGATGATATCTCCATGTCAGAAATGCTCTCACGCATTTGTCATGCCACTGTCCACACACACACACACACACACACACACACACACACACACAGCAGACCCAGATAAGGGCATGCAGTACTTGAACACTGTGCTATCCATCCTGCTCGACCTCGCCCACTGTGTGCTACTGCTTCACAAATGCATCTACAACATGCCAAAGTTGCGTTTGTGTGTGTGTGTGTGTGGGGGGGGGGGGGGGGGGGAGTGTGTGTGTGTTTGTGTGTGTGGGGGGGGGGGGTGGAGTGTGTGTGTGTGTGTGTGTGTGTGGTGTGTGTGGGGGGGGGGGGGGGGAGTGTGTGTGTGTTTGTATGAACCTTTTGCCACCACCACCTGGAGCCCCTCTTTCACCGCCTGATCAAGGCGGGACCTTTCTCTCTCTGTTGCAATGTTATTCCGCCTCGCCTTCCTCTGCTTGGCATTGGGAGAGAACAAAAGCACAATCAACTCAACTCAACAGTTCACTCGCCATTAGACACTAGACACTGTTGAGTTGCACGTCACGCCTCTGATCCCCAGACGCCGGAATATGGCGTGACTGACACTGGTGTTTTGCTTGGCTCTGTGTTATTGGTTTCTCTCTCTCTCTCTCTCTCTCTCTCTCTCTCTCTCTCTCTCTCTCTCTCTCTCTCTCTCTCTCTCTCTCTCTCTCTCTGTCTCACACCCTCTCTCTGTGTCTCATACCCTCTTTCTGTCTCACACCCTCCCTCTCCCTCTGTCTCACACCCTCTCTCTCTGTCTAGCACCCTCTCTCTGTGTCTCATACCCTCTTTCTGTCTCACACCCTCTCTCTCTCTGTCTCAAACCCTATCTCTCTTTGTCTCACACCCTCTCTCTCTGTCTTATATAATCTCTCTCTCTGTCTCACACCCTCCCTCTCCCTCTGTCTCACACCCTCTCTCTCTGTCTAGCACCCTCTCTCTGTGTCTCATACCCTCTCTCTGTCTCACACCCTCTCTCTGTGTCTCATACCCTCTCTCTCTATGTCTTACACCCTCCCTCTGTCTCACACCCTCTCTCTCTATGTCTTACACCCTCCCTCTGTCTCACACCCTCTCTTCTGTCTTACATAATCTCTCTCTCTGTCTCACACCCTCCCTCTCCCTCTGTCTCACACCCTCTCTCTCTGTCTAACACCTGCTCTCTCTGTCTCACACCCTCTCTCTCTATGTCTTACACCCTCCCTCTGTCTCACACCCTCTCGCTCTATGTCTTACACCCTCCCTCTGTCTCACACCCTCTCTTCTGTCTTACATCATGTCTCTCTCTGTCTCACACCCTCTCTCTCTCTGTCTTACACCCTCCCTCTGTCTCACACCCTCTCTCTCTGTGTCTTACACCCTCTCTCTCTCTCTCTCTCTCTCTCTCACACCCTCTCTCTCTGTCTCACACCCTCTCTCTCTCTGTCTCACACCCTCTTTCTCTCTCCCACACCCTCTCTCTCTGTCTCACACCCTCTCTCTCTCTGTCTCACACCCTCTTTCTCTATGTCTTACACCCTCTCTCTCTCTCTCTCTCTCTCTCTCTCTCTCTCTCACACCCTCTCTCTCTGTCTCACACCCTCTCTCTCTCTGTCTCACACCCTCTTTTTCTCTCCCACACCCTCTCTCTCTGTCTCACACCCTCTCTCTCTCTGTCTCACACCCTCTTTCTCTCTCCCACACCCTCTCTCTCTGTCTCACACCCTCTCTCTCTCTGTCTCACACCCTCTTTCTCTCTGTCCCACACCCTCTCTCTGTCTCACACCCTCTCTCTCTGTCTCACACCCTCTCTCTCTCTGTCTCACACCCTCTCTCTCTGTCTCACACCCACTCTCTCTGTCTTATATAATCTCTCGCTGTCTCACACCCTTTCTCTGTCTGTCCCACACCCTCTCTCTGTCTCACACCCTCTCTCCCTGTCTCACACCCTCTTTATCCAACTCACAAATCCTCTCTCTGCCTCACCACAATGTGTGTCCACACATCGCTCTGTATCACACCCCCTCTCTCTCTCTGTATCACACCCTCTCTCTCTGTCTCACAACCTCTCTGTCTCACACCCTCTCTCTCTGTCACACCCTCTCTCTCTGTCTCACACTCTCTCTATGTCTCACACCCTCTCTATTTGTCTCACATCATCTCTGTCTCTGTCTCACACCCTCTCTCTCTGTCTCACACTCTCTCTCTGTCTCACACCCTCTCTCTCTGTCTCACACCCACTCTCTCTGTCTCACACCCTCTCTATTTGTCTCACATAATCTCTGTCTCTGTCTCACACCCTCTCTCTCTGTCTCACACCCTCTCTATTTGTCTCACATCATCTCTGTCTCTGTCTCACACCCTCTCTCTCTGTCTCACACCCTCTCTATTTGTCTCACACAATCTCTCTCTCTCTGTCTCACACCCTCTATCTCTGTCTGTCCCACACATCTCTCTGTATCACACCATCTTTCTCTGTCTCACACCCTCTCTCTTTCTCACACCCTCTCTCTGTCTCTGTCTCTCACCCCTTCTCTCTCTGTCTCACACCCTCTCTCTCTCTCCCACACCCTCTCTCTCTGTCTCACACCCTCTCTCTCTCTGTCTCACACCCTCTTTCTCTCTGTCTCACACCCTCTCTCTCTGTCTCACACCCTCTCTCCCTGTCTCACACCCTCTTTATCCGACTCACAAATCCTCTCTCTGCCTCACCACAATGTGTGTCCCACACATCGCTCTGTATCACACCCCTCTCTCTCTCTCTGTATCACACCCTCTCTCTCTGTCTCACAACCTCTCTGTCTCACACCCTCTCTCTCTGTCACACCCTCTCTCTCTGTCTCACACTCTCTCTATGTCTCACACCCTCTCTATTTGTCTCACATCATCTCTGTCTCTGTCTCACACCCTCTCTCTCTGTCTCACACTCTCTCTCTGTCTCACACCCTCTCTCTCTGTCTCACACCCACTCTCTCTGTCTCACACCCTCTCTATTTGTCTCACATAATCTCTGTCTCTGTCTCACACCCTCTCTCTCTGTCTCACACCCTCTCTATTTGTCTCACATCATCTCTGTCTCTGTCTCACACCCTCTCTGTCTCACACCCTCTCTATTTGTCTCACACAATCTCTCTCTCTCTGTCTCACACCCTCTGTCTCTGTCTGTCCCACACATCTCTCTGTATCACACCATCTTTCTCTGTCTCACACCCTCTCTCTTTCTCACACCCTTTCTCTGTCTCTGTCTCTCACCCCTTCTCTCTCTGTCTCACACCCTCTTTCTCTCTCCCACACCCTCTCTCTCTGTCTCACACCCTCTCTCTCTCTGTCTCACACCCTCTTTCTCTCTGTCTCACACCCTCTCTCTCTGTCTCACACCCTCTCTCTCTCTGTCTCACACCCTCTTTCTCTCTGTCCCACACCCTCTCTCTGTCTCACACCCTCTCTCTCTCTCACACCCTCTCTCTCTCTGTCTCACGCCCTCTCTTTCTCTCTCACACCCTCTCTCTCTCTGTCTCACACCCTCTCTCTCTGTCTCACACCCACTCTCTCTGTCGTATATAATCTCTCTCTGTCTCACACCCTTTCTCTGTCTGTCCCACACCCTCTCTCTGTCTCACACCGTCTCTCCCTGTCTCACACCCTCTTTATCTGACTCACAAATCCTCTCTCTGCCTCACCACCTCCCTCTCTGTCTCACCCCGCCCCCTTTCTCTGTCTCACACACATTCTCTGTCTCACACCCTCCCGCTCAGTCTCACACCCTCCCGCTCAGTCTCACACCCTCCCGCTCAGTCTCACACCCTCCCTCTCAGTCTCACCCCCTTTCCTCTCCCTCTCCCTGTTCAGCAACACAGAGCCTCTGCTTCCTCACCTTCTTCAGGCTCTAAGCTCCGTTTAAAATGTTCCGTTAGTCTCCCACGGCTGTGAGACCGGCCCCTTCAGCTCTCTGCTCCCCGCCTTCCACAGAGTCTGAGCCATGAACCCAGATCCCTGTTCCCTTCAAGTGAGCGTCTTCATGTGGGAATGGCTTTAAGACTACATTTATAACTCCAATGTGTTGCATATCGTACCTGTAAACCTGCAGAGCCTATGAGAAAAATCATTATGCAACAGTGTGCATGTGCAGTGTGCATGTGCAGTGTGCATGTGCAGTGTGCATGTCCAGTGAGCATGTGCAGTGAGCATGTCCAGTGAGCATGTGCAGTGTGCATGTCCAGTGAGCATGTCCAGTGAGCATGTCCAGTGAGCATGTGCAGTGTGCATGTGCAGTGTCCAGTGAGCATGTCCCGGGCCAAAAGAAAAAAACGACGGAAAACCAAGCGCTGTTGCAGAGACTGCTGTGTGTGTGTGTGTGTGTGTGTGTGTGTGTGTGTGTGTGTGTCGCTGGAGAGTGAATCAGTACCGCAATAGACATGAATCAGTGAGCCAGAGAGCAACTCTAAGGGTGGTGGGGGGGGCTGAGTGTGGCCCAAAATGCATCTGGCTTGAGTGGTACGACTGGGTGGGCCTCTGCTCCCATGTGGCTGAATGAATGTATTCATTGAGGGTCAGACAAGTCACGGTCAGTTCCATCTTCTGGCGCAGAGAGAGAGAGAGAGAGAGAGAGAGAGAGAGAGATCTCAGGGCCCTTCATACAAGCTCTCCAAAAAAGATCTTGATGTAGCTTGGCTCTTGAGTGTGTGCTTTTGTGTGTGTGTGTGTGCGTGCGCGTGCGTGCGTGCGTGCGTTTGTGTGTGTGTGTGCTTGTGCGTGTGTGTGTGTGTGTGTATGTGAGGGGAAATGCCCCCAGCTCAGCGTTCTATACCAGGACATTGTGAGAAGACACTATCCCCTTCCTCTCTGTCCTTAATTTATCTTATCCCCCCCCCCCCCCACACACACACACACACACACACACACACACACACACACACACAGAATCAGACGGAATCAGATCTGCTCCTGATCCCTCAGCTGTGATATTGTAGCTTCTCGTTGAGGCGGTTGAAAAATTGGTACGTTTAGGACACTCAAGGCTTTATATAATCAATGTCCAATCGATTTTAAAGGCAGGGAAATGAATGTCTGTGATATGAACGCCCAAATCAGTTTTAAAAAGCAGAAAAGTCCATTGCTGGTGGCGACGGTGAAGCAGCTTGCAATGGCCAGCGGTACGGAAAAGAGGGCGGAGTCAGAGCCAAGGTGATAAGCTGACGAGGCTGATGGTCGCTGACAGGCCTCCACATGAAGCCCACCGCTACACTCTGACAGACCTGCTTCACATGCTGTATGGAGTGGACCCAAGCATGCTCACACACACACACACACACACACACACACACACGCACACACATGCACACACAAACGCACACACACACACACACACACACACACACACACACACACACACACACACACACACACACTCTGCAGGGAGATTACCTCTATAACCAGGACCAAGAGAGAGACAACAACAGCCTGTTATTACACACACACACACACACACACACACACACACACACACACAATGTGCGCACAATGTGTCAGCGCTTTGTTTTGTATGCCTTCACAGGAGAGAGAGAGAGAGAGAGAGAGGGGGAGACAGAGAGAAAGAGAGAGAGAGAGAGAGAGAGAGAGAGAGAGAGAGAGAGAGAGAGAGAGAGAGAGAGAGAGAGAGAGAGAGAGAGAGAGAGAGAGAGAGAGAGAGGAGGCAGACGGACACACAGAAATGCAACAACAACACATTTTAGAATCTGAAAACAACCACAAAAGGGAAGTAACATTGAATCCAGCAGGCGAACAAACCCAGTGCCCCCAGGCAGGAGAGATGGACCAGAGACGGCCTGCGTGGCCTGGGGGCTCAGCGCCACGGAGAGGCAGAGCCACCAGGACACAAGGAAGCTATTCTTCAGCTACAAGGAGAAGACACCATGACCACCATGTTGGGATGCATCAGCGCCGCTATGGGACTCATATGAATGGAGCGGGCCAAGAACAGGCCCGCGCTGGCTGCTACTGACAGCTAATGGACTACAAATGGATGGACTTTAGTGGGCTGAAAATGTACACTTTTCACGTCACTCGGCACAAGGAGATCGTTGGAGTCGGAGGGAAAGGGATCTTCATCTGTCCCACATGGGCGTCTCAAGAGTAAACCGGTTAGCTCATTAGATACGCGTGCAGAAACCCTGACAGTTCCGCACACACTTCTGCCACACACCGCAACTGTTGAGGCGGAGGTGACGTCTGTGGGCCGTCCGCCTCCTCCCACGCTCATTAGAAAAGTCAACTGACACACATGGGGACCGATAGAGCAGTTCTCCCAGGCAGCCGGACCACGTGAGATTGATGAAACAAACAGGCTGTTTCTGGCTTGTTTGGACATAACCGTGTTATTCATTATTATCTTGGAGTTCATTGTGATTGTGAGGTGAAGGACGGTTTCATGGTGAGCGTTGACTCGTATCTCAGCAGCATCGGAGCAGGACCACGCTTGGCTTTTAGGATTGATTCATTGCTTTTAAATAACTTGTAGTTGTGGAGTGTGTGTGTGTGTGTGTGTGTGTGTGGTTGGTGGCTGGTTGAAGCAGCCTCACCTGGCCTGAGTTGGACTGATTGGCTGGTGAGGCTGCACACCTGTGGGTGGTTGTTAATCAAGGCCCACAGGTTAAAACAGCCCCCACCACACACACACTGGAGGAGAGGATCTCTAGCATGTTCCATCTGCTCTGTTCACCATCATTCAAACTGCTAATGAATTCCAATGTGTAATGAAGTGAGTCCTCATCAGCCTGTGTTCTTGTCTTCAGGAGGAGCCCTCAAGCAGCCATGTTCCTGGCTAGCGGCAGCGTCGTCTGCTGCAGTTGTTCTGGTTATTTCTTTCTAACCTTAGCTAACGAGCGGTTCCTTAGAATGTCAATGTTTTCTTGTTGCTCTTATCTTAAATTGTCAACACAAGCAGGGGAATTCCAGGTGATTTAAGATCCTAAATCCCATTAAAAGGCTTTTTCTCTATATTTTCTATATTTTATCTATACACTGTTAAAGGGGATATTAAAATATGATATATATAAAACAAACCCATGACGGAGGTTGGTTCAAACACGGCTTCATGACTGAAATAATGATAGATCAAACTGGGACGTTTGGACCCAGTTGGGACAGCGGATGTGACACGATTACCTGCCGGCCGTACGATTCCACTGACAACCTGACAACAAATGAGCTCCAAATGAATTGACCGGTTGCCCGACTCGGAATTACAGGTGGGAAAGTCAGTTGGTCATTTCAGAGCTCCGGTTTGTCTGACTTAACGACAGTATGGACATCGTCTTCATTCTGAAAGTGTTTGTTGACCTGTAGGCATAATTTGTTGTGTAATTAATTATGCACTATGCGTTTGTATGTATCATTCACTCTGATTATAGCAATTTTTGGAATTAGACGGCTATTTTTCCGATTAAAAAAGTGAGCCGTTATTTGCATTAATTGCTACTGCATATATTTTTTTGTAAACACACCCATACACACACACACACATACAGTGGTTCTATAGCTATATAATCATATCCAAGCATCTCTCATCTATATTGACACTCTGTATAAAGATATTTCTCAATCCTCATCCAGCTGTCAGCTGTATGAGTCACTGTAGAAAGTTACCAGCACCACCAGTATGGGGCACAATGCTTTGGGGGCTGACTGACAGAATGAGTTGAGCTATCTTTGCAGACTAGTCATGGAAGTGTGAGTGTTGTTTGGCTTCAGGCTAACGGGCCTAACTGGAATGAACTCACTTTGACACAACACGCAACTTGACTTGAAATATAAACAGCGGTATGCAAATAAACGGGCGAGACAGCGTTTCCCCGGCAACCGCCTGGCAGTTTGCAATCCGCGTTGACGCCGTACAAACAATCAGAATCAAGGGGGTTTAATCACACACTGATTGGTCTCAAGACCTTTTGTTTGACTGACAGCATTCACAAATTCAGTCTCGTCTTCACCATCAGCAAAAAAAAGCAGATTGTCACTCAACACGGGTGGCACGTTATGTTTCTGCTGCGTCTCTGTTTTACGTGTGCGTTCGTGGCGCCAATGCTAACAAGCTGGGTCGATACAGCCCATACATCGCCATAGCGACGGTGTGAGAATTGACCGGTTTAATGTGTCCTTTGTTTCCCGACACGGCTCACCCCAACGGTACAATTCTGTGAGACGATAGGCCCCGTTAGTCTGTGGTGCTTAAATGTGCAGTTCAGGTTTGACTCCCCCCCACCCGCCCAACCCCTCCTCCGCCACAGCCCAGTGGGTCTAGAGTGGGTATTGATCTCTGCCTCTGGGCAGGATGGGAGCTGTTTGTTTCAGGCATGCTCATTTGCTTGTTGTTTCTGAAAGCTGCTGTCACTCAAACGTCTGCTAAAGCCTCTTCCTTCTGCTCCCACTCGTGGCTAAATTGGCAGTTGTGGCCTTTTATCGTGGCGTTTTGCGTGCTCCGACGTTTACGGCGGCAGCACAGCTCCGGTCTGGCGGCGGGATAGTTTAATCTGTCGGGACTAGGCTCGGGGATCGGAGGGTCGCCGGGTTCAAGTCCTCGAACCTGAAACACCCGGACACTGCCGAGGTTCCCTTGAGCAAGGTACCGGACCCCCCTGCACTTCCCCCCCGGGCAGCTGTATATCAAATAGCTGCCCACTGCTCCTCATACTAGGATGGGTTAAATGCAGAGAAACTCATTTCACTGTGTGCGCACATATGTATATGACCAATAAAGAGGATTTAATCCTCCAGATTTGGATGGAGCCATTTAGATGGCGCCGTGACGTGTTTGGGTTTCATTAGAACGGTGAATTGTAATTACGACTGTAATGAATTCCTTTTGTCAGCTGAAGGGAAAACATAAAGATGGGGGAAAGGGCAAAGAAGATCCACCCCGGAGATCTAGTCCTAATGTCACCAGAAAGGCCATATGGCCAGTGTGGAATAACAGTCCTTCCTCACAGCAAACAGAGAGCGGTCCCAGGCTCACCCACAGGTGGAAGCACATTTGTTAAGCAGCTGTGAGCTTTACAACCACTTTAGGGAAAGGAAATTGCCAAAACATGATTGTCGCACATTAGTACAAAGGTCATGTGAGAATGAAGCGGCACAAATACCATATCTTGATGACTGTTATTATCGCTGTTGTTCCTTATTATAGTGGACGACTGTGTCAACTCTTTGTGAGATATAAACAAAACAGTGAATTCCAGTTGAAATTGCATATGCAGATGTAATGTATGGCATATGTAGAGATGTTAGCATGACGCTGGAACAGCCACCTGGGAGACACATTTGATCTACTTAAAAAAATGCGCAGTGGTTCCCAACGTCCATTTTTTTGACACATGGAATGGGTCTGTACTGGACAACAACAACCTGCCCGGTGGAACCACAAGCAAAAGTGATATGGCTGACCATTCATCTCAAACCCAGAAGAGGACCGATAACCAAAACGATAGCATCATGTTGCCATTGTGAAAATGTTCCTTGGCCGTCAACAGTCGACACAAACTCTGGGCCAGAATTGGTGAAACAACGACCTTTTCCCATAGCCACTAGTGGGAAGACAAGCTCAAACGTCCTGTGTAGTTAGTAGGAAAAGGCCACGGTTAAATCGTCTTCTGAAACCTCAATCTTCACCTCCAGCGCTCGCAAATGAGTTCATCTTTAAATGAATGTACTTAGTAATGAGACAGGAAACACTGGCCCTCACACTTCTTGGTGTCCGGCCCGTGCGCTGTGCAGTCTCACCCCACAAGTTGGGCTGTAGCATTGTCCAAATTCTGCATTGAATGCTGGATCCAAGATGAGTTGGTACATCATGGCTTTTGCTATAAAAGAGCACTCTATGCTAAAAAAGTAAAAACAAACATGTCATCAAATATCTACAGCGACCCCCCGCCACACCGTATGCAAATCAGGTGACCCCAAGTGGGATTGCCTGATATCTTCCCAAGTAGGAAATCACTAAAGACTTTCCAATACTCCAACCACCACTGACCATGTAGCTGATGATCTAAGAGGGGATTCATCATCTCAATAAGCCGCTTCCTTGATGACTATTACAAACGCAACTTGGTGTCATTGAAGAGAATCCAGAAATGAATGAATGTCTCTGGCCTTGATCTGATCCTACATTCACCTCTCATTAAAGGCCTGGTCTCCATACGCTAACGGCTCTGGCCTTGATCTGATCCTACATTCACCTCTCATTAAAGGCCTGGTCTCCATACGCTAACGGCTCTGGCCTTGATCTGATCCTACATTCATCTCTCATTAAAGGCCTGGTCTCCATACGCTAACGGCTCTGGCCTTGATCTGATCCTACATTCATCTCTCATTAAAGGCCTGGTCTCCATACGCTAAAGGCTCTGGCCTTGATCTGATCCTACATTCATCTCTCATTAAAGGCCTGGTCTCCATACGCTAACGGCTCTGGCCTTGATCTGATCCTACATTCATCTCTCATTAAAGGCCTGGTCTCCATACGCTAACGGCTCTGGCCTTGATCTGATCCTACATTCATCTCTCATTAAAGGCCTGGTCTCCATACGCTAACGGCTCTGGCCTTGATCTGATCCTACATTCATCTCTCATTAAAGGCCTGGTCTCCATACGCTAACGGCTATGGCCTTGATCTGATCCTACATTCATCTCTCATTAAAGGCCTGGTCTCCATACGCTAACGGCTCTGGCCTTGATCTGATCATACATTCATCTCTCATTAAAGGCCTGGTCTCCACACGCTAACGGCTCTGGCCTTGATCTGATCCTACATTCATCTCTCATTAAAGGCCTGGTCTCCACACGCTAACGGCTCTGGCCTTGATCTGATCCTACATTCATCTCTCATTAAAGGCCTGGTCTCCACACGCTAACGGCTCTGGCCTTGATCTGATCATACATTCATCTCTCATTAAAGGCCTGGTCTCCACACGCTAACGGCTCTGGCCTTGATCTGATCATACATTCATCTCTCATTAAAGGCCTGGTCTCCATACACTAACGGCTTGCTCACCTTGAGATGAAACAAAGCCGTCTGAGAACACTACATCATAACACCGTGTAAGGTACTCTCTCCCCCCTCCGCCTCTCCCCTACGCTGTGAGCTGATCTGAGGTCAGGTGAAGGTGAGAATTAGCTAGACCTACCCTATACTATTTTGTTCACAGGAATGCTCCGTCTCTGAGAAAACACGTGCGATTCTGTAATATATAAATAGTATTTTACTGTAGCGAAGGGTGGGATTGCAGGGGGGGAAACTAAAGGAAGTGCCTTGCTGGGTTCCTTGCTTGAGAGTTATTATGGCGGGAAGAATGCCATTGATCACAGGGTGACCGCCTGCCGATAGTGAAACACTAATCAAATAAAGGGCTTGTTTATTTGGTCTTCGTCAATAAGTGGTCAACGAAGAGCTTTGTGGAAAACGCACAAATATACTGATGTGTGTGCATACAAACACACAGGTGGACCCATAAGAGGCAACTTAACACACAAGATAAACACGCACACACACAGAGGCACAGACACACACACGTACGCACGCACGCAAACACACACACACACACACACACACACACACACACACACACACACACCGCACACGCACACGCACACACACACACACACACACACTCACAGATACCCACACACACACACACACACATCGTAGTTATGCTCCTCTATAGCTGTAGTTAAATGTGTGTCTACAGATACACACACACACACACACACACGCACACACACACACACACACTCCCTGGAGATGGACTGGGCATTGGTATGTCCTAACCAACATCTTTCCCAGAAGACCGTCTCACTCCTCTGATCCAACCTAAACCTCCATATTTGTAGTCTTTTGGTGGGGGTCTCAGCATGAGGGCCTCGGGGCCCTCCGGCCCCTCGGTGCTGGTGCTCTTCCAGCTGGGTCTGTCCCGGGAGGCGGAGCCTCAGCTAGCGGCACGCCAGGGGGCCGGCGTCGGAGATCATGGCCCGCAAGGTGACCACGCACACGCACACATAACAAACACACACGCACACACGCAGACACACACTGGTGCACACACACAGACACACGCTCACACATCCACAGAGTTTCAGCTTTAGGGTTAATGGGGGCCACTGGCCTTTGGAGTTGGTTTACTTTGCCTAACCCTTTGTTAATGATTTGACCTGAATTGAGTGCCCTCAAATGTGTGTGTGTGTGTGTTATGTATGTGTGTGTGTCTGTTTGTCTGTGTGTGTGAGAGTGTCTGTGTGTGTGTGTGTGTGTGTGTGTATTTGTTATGTATGTGTGTGTGTGTGTGTGTGTGTGTGTGTGTGTGTGTGTGTGTGTGTGTGTGTGTGTGTGTGTTTGTACGTGTGTTTGTTATGTATGTATGTGTGTGTGCATGCGTGTTTATGTGTTTGTTATGCGTGTGTGTGTGTGTGTGTGTGTGTGTGTGTCTGTGAGTGTGTGTGTGTGTGTGTCTGTTTGTCTGTGTGTGTAGCAGAATGTTAATAGTATTACTGTACAACATGTTTTACAATTGATTTTAAAGTTGGTTTTATTACATTTTTTAAAACATTGAGATTCCAGGGATCCCTCCGAGTTCCACCAGCAGGGGGCGCAAGAACCACCGGTGGTCCGGTACCACAGGTTGAGAACAGCTGCTCTAAAGGTGATATTTAAGTGTCCAACTGTGGCAGCCTGATGGCCTGACTGTGGAAGCTGTCTCTAAGCCTGACTGTGATGAAATGTGGACATACGGGCTACTTTTTTGAAGTAGTATTATGAATTAATTGATTCATGTCCGTTACAAGGATATGAACATTAAAGGTCAGATGATCTTGAGGTTGTTTTGTTGTCGTCAGGTTCT
>CM051023.1:8932858-8940358 GCA_027704905.1 Muraenolepis orangiensis | reverse complement strand
GAGGAACAGGTAGGGGTTAGGGGTCATTAAGGAGCAGGTAGGGGTCAGAGGTCATGGGGAGTAGGTAGGGGTTAGGGGTCATTGAGGAGCAGGTAGGGGTTAGGGGTCATTAAGGAGCAGGTAGGGGTCAGAGGTCCTTGGGGAGCAGGTACGGGTTAGGGGTCATTGAGGAGCAGGTAGGGGTTAGGGGTCATTGAGGAGCAGGTACGGGTTAGGGGTCATTAAGGAGCAGGTAGGGGTTAGGAGTCTTTGAGGAGCAGGTAGGGGTTAAAGGTCATTGAGGAACAGGTAGGGGTTAGGGGTCATTAAGGAGCAGGTAGGGGTCAGAGGTCATGGGGATTAGGTAGGGGTTAGGGGTCATTGAGGAGCAGGTAGGGGTTAGGGGTCATTAAGGAGCAGGTAGGGGTCAGAGGTCCTTGGGGAGTAGGTAGGGGTTAGGGGTCATAGAGGAGCAGGTTCAGAGAACATATCTTAAATAACTGAACATGCTGTGTGCTGCTAAGTTGTTTATAGCATGAATAAATCAATATTCACTTTATCAGCTCCCAACACAAGGAAATCAATAATCAATTTATCAGCTCCCAGCACAAGGAAATCAATAATCAATTTATCAGCTCCCAGCACAAGGAAATCAATAATCAATTTATCAGCTCCCAGCTCCCAGATCCCAATACTATGGATGAACAGAATATCAATCAGGATCCGTGTTAGAAACTCATATCAGAGCCTTTTTAGAATGTTAATATACACAGAATATCATAGAGGGTGGTTCTATATGTGTGTGTGTGTATTTCTATATGTGTGTGTGTGTGTGTGTGTGAGTGTGTGTGTGTGTGTGTGTGTGTGTGTGTGTTTCCATATATGTGTGTATGTGTATGTGTTTTTATGTGTGTATTTCTATATATATATGTGTGTGTGTGTTTGTATTTATATATATATATATATATATATATATATATATATATATGTGTGTGTGTGTGTGGTAATGGATGCTTTTATATATCGCTTTTATCCAAAGCAAAAAAAAATGTGTGTGTGTGTGTAGTTCTTTATATTTGTGTGTGTGTCTTTATACTGTATATGTTTGTGTCTGTGTGTGTGTGTGTGTGAGTGCATGTGTGTCTGTGTGTCAATGTGTGTTGCTACAAGCGACACAGAGACACTGAGGAACCATTATACCCCCCTAACAAGAACCCAGGGAGGAGGTCCTCCTGGGTGAACGTGGACTGGAAGGTGTGGATGAGTGTCAGTGTGTCTGAGGACCCTCCTCCATCTGGGGACACTCTGTAGAAGGAGAGAGAGCCAGCAGGTCGGTCCACATACACTCCAACTCTGTTAGAGGGGGGGAGATCTATGAATGTATTACTACCGTTGTACCAGACAGAGTAACGATCATCAGAACAATGAAGACTCCAGGACTTGTTGTTCTCTCCAAGCCAGCTGTCACCACCCTCTCCTCTCCTAGTGATTCCTCTGTATGTCACTCCTATACCAACATGTCCTACTCCTTTCCACCTCCCAGTAACAGCGGTCAGTCAGACCCTCTCTACACAACACCTGGGGATAGTAGTCAAATCTCTCCAGGTGATCAGGATACGACTCCTCCTCTCTAACCTTCATCACCTTCCTGTTGTCCTCAGACAGAGAGAGTCTTCTGTGGGCTGTGTTTGGGTCCAGTGTGAGTTCACACTCATCTGATGGGAGAGAGAACCAAAGACATGATGAGTCTACACAGAAATACTCCTGATGAGGTCATCAAGATATGAGCCGTTTGGAGTCAGTTCAATAAACCCTTTAGAAATGGGTGGAGCCGTGAATAACCACTGAGGAAGAACAAGTACTTGATTGGAAAGCACTCTCTTGATTTATAGATAGGACATCATTAAACGCTAGCAGTTGCCAACATTAACCTTGGATAACTACAATTGTGACTTTGATAGGAGAGGTGTTTCTAAGAATTGGTTGCCTAGTTTCCTAGGACCTAAAGTATGATGAAAATATAAATTATTATATATTATATACATAATTATAATTATAATATATAACATTATAATTATAATATATAATAATAACATAATCGATTTATTATAATATATTAATATTTATATATTTGATTTATTAATATAAACATTATATAGTGATATATATTATTATATAAAATATGTTTATTCACATATATTATTAGATATATTTTAGATCATGTCCTGAATATAAAATACACATACAAGTATGATTAACAGCATCCTGATTATGATTGTCTAATAATAATAACACTCATAATACTCATCATTAATAAATAATATTGTTACAGTAATAATATATGTTGTATTTTACAGAAGAAGGATTCATTGTGATGGTTATGCATTATGTAAAAGATACCAACCATCATGTATCTCATCAATATATTAATATATTGATAAGATACATGATGTCCACCATCATGTTCATTCCCAGTAGGACGTCACCTCCTGCTGTGTGGATGGACTTTCAATCTGAGGAGTTAGTGTGTTGTTGTGATGACTCAAACTAAACAGACACTTACACTTCTTTAGAGTCGACCTCAGGACAGGCATCTTCTCCATCTCCATGTCCAGTGACTCCTTCAGCTGGGTCCCGGTACAGACGTCACAGGGAACTTCAGCAGAGGCCAATCCTTGAAAACATGTAGTTTTAAATCCATATATTTTTAAACGTATTAAAGTGTTTAGACAACGGTTTAAACTGGTTGTAATGTCCCTATATGTGTATATATCTCTATCTATATGAGTGATGGAGTAGCGTAGGGCTTGATATAAACATATAATACACATCTAATACTACATGAACTTAACAATGGTCCACCATCAAAGTGTGTCCGTTGGAACAGGCTCCCTGGTGCAGAACTAACTCTTTGAAGCCCTTGGTCAACACTCACTACTCACCTTAGAACGCTGTCCACCGCTTAGTTGACAAAGGCTGGTGTCCTTTGTGTCACACTTTGCTGAGAGAGAGAGAGAGAGAGAGAGAGAGAGAGAGAGAGAGAGAGAGAGAGAGAGAGAGAGAGAGAGAGAGAGAGAGAGAGAGAGAGAGAGAGAGAGAGAGAGAGAGAGAGACTACTAATTCTAGCGAATGATAGTCATTACTTAATTTTCTCTCTTGCTGTTTGAGAATGATAGTTGTTAGTGTTGTTTTTATTATTGTTATTCATTGTGTGTTCCTAAGGACCTCACTTACTGTGTGTGTGTGTGTGTGTGTGTGTGTGTGTGTGTGTGTGTGTGTGAGAGAGATAAGAGCAGTAGGCAGAGAGAGATTCAGATTCAGATTCAGATTCAGAAAACTTTATTAATCCCGAGGGAAATTAAGGTGCAACAGTTGACACAGGGGGAATAAATGCACACACAAGAATACTAAAACCTAAGCTAAAAAACAAAACAACAACTAACTAAAATAAAAACTATTATAAACAAAAATAGTTAAAATAATTCTAAATGAAGTCTAAATGTATTGATAAGTGAAGATAATTTACAGTATTATAACAGTAGTACGTAGGTATATACAATACACAACAATACGTATAGTGCAAATTGGCAGTAATAATATATTAATAAATAACTCAACTGAAAAGAACTGAAAAGTGACATATGAAAAGTGAAAAAGTGAAAAGTGAATTCGGATTTGAAATAGAATTTACAGTGCAAAGTACAATGAGATGATTACAGTGCGTTGACCAAAGATAAAATACAAATAAAAATAAGTACGTTGGCCTCAGGTCACTAAGTCTCCACTGTCCCTCTCACGACCCGAGGTAGAGGAATTATAGAGTCTAATAGCCACAGGAAGAAAGGACTTCCTATGGCGTTCTGTGGTGCACCTGGGTGGAATGAGTCTGTTGCTAAAGGTGCTTCTATATGAGGTCAGCACCTGATGGAGAGGGTGAGAGTTGTTGTCAAGGATACTACGCAGCTTGCGCAGCATCCTTCTCTCAGACACCACCAACAAGGAGTCCAGCTGGACCCCCAGGACAGCGCCAGCCTTCCTGACAATCCTGCTGATCTTGTTGGCGTCTGCTGATCTCAACCTGCTTCCCCAGCACACGACTCCGGAGAAGATGGCACTGGCTACCACCGACTGGTAGAACACATTCAGCATCTTGTTGCAAACGTTGAAGGACCGGAGCCTCCGCAGGAAGTAAAGACGGCTCTGGCCCTTCTTGTAAACCGCCTCAGAGTTCTTGGCCCAGACCAGTTTGTTGTCCAGATGAACTCCCAGGTATTTATATTCCTGGACAGCTTCAGCGGACACACCCTTGATGGAAATGGGTGTGGGTGTGGATTTCCTCCTGCGGAAGTCCACCACCATCTCCTTCGTCTTGTCTGTGTTGAGCTGCATATGGTTCAGCTCACACCACTCAACGAAGGAGTCCACGACGCCCCTGTACTCCTCATCGTTTCCCTCGCTGACACAACCAACAACTGCAGAGTCGTCCGAGAACTTCTGCAGATGGCAGGACACAGAGTTGTATTGGAAGTCTGAGGTGTACAGGGTGAACAGGAATGGGGAAAGAACAGTTCCCTGTGGAGCACCAGTGCTGCTGACCACAGTATGAATACCCTGCTGGACCCGGGTCCCCCTGCTGGACCCGGGTCCGCCTGCTGGACCCTCCAGGTCCCCCTGCTGGACCCAGGTCCCCCTGATGGACCTGGATCCCCCTGCTGGACCCGGGTCCCCCTACTAGACCCTGGTCCCCCTGCTGGACCCGGGTCCCCCTGCTGGACCCGGGTCAAACTACTGGACCCGGGTTCCCCTGCTGGACCACCCAGATCCACCTGCCAGATCCGGGTCCCCCTACTGGACCCAGGTCCCCCTGCTGGACCACCCGGGTCCCACTACTGGACCCGGGTCCCCCTCCTGGACCCAGGTCCCACTACTTGACCCAGGTTCCCCTGCTGGACCCGGGTCCCCCTGCTGGACCCGGGTCCCCCTACTGGACCCAGGTTCCCCTGCTGGACCCCCAGATCCACCTGCTGGACCCCCCAGGTCCCCCTGCTGGACCACCCGGGTCCCACTACTGGACCCAGGTCCCACTACTTGACCCGGGTCTCCCTGCTGGACCCTGGTCCCCCTTCTAGACCCAGATCCACCTGCTGGACCCGGGTCCCCCTGCTGGACCCTCCAGGTCCCCCTGCTGGACCCAGGTCCCCCTGATAGACCCAGGTCCCCCTGCTGGTCCCCCTACTGGACCCAGGTCCTCCTACTGGACCCAGGTCCACCTGCTGGGCCCAGGTCCCCCTGCTGGACCATCCAGGTCCCCCTGCTGGACCCAGGTCCCCCTGCTAGACCCAGGTCCCCCTGCTGGACCCAGGTCCCCCTGCTGGACCCAGGTCCCCCTGCTAGACCCGGGTCCCCCTGCTGGACCTCCCAGGTCCCACTACTGGATCCGGGTCCCCCTGCTGTACCCGGGTCCCCCTGCTGGTCCCCCTGCTGGACCCAGGTCCCGGGTCACACTCTATATATATCTATATATATAGATATAGATATGTATATATAGATATATATATATATATCTATATATGTATCTATATAGACAGATATATATATAGATATATCTATACACATATATACAGTGCTGCTCGAAAGTATGTGAACCCCCTAGACATGGTCATTGTAATTGTACAAAAATGTAAAATAACCTTATTAAATGTATATCCAAACACCAATTTGTAAAGCAGGACTTTCCAAATAATGGACACAAACAAAGAAAAATGATGTATTTTCATTATTTATTCAAAAAAAGTGGTTTCTCCCACAAAAACTGAAAATATGACTTGTGCAAAAGTATGTGAACCCTTTTGGTTAATAGCGTGTGGCACCTCCTTTTGCAGCCATTACTGCAATCAAACGTTTTCTATAGCCACTGACCAGTCTCTCGCATCTGCTGTGGGGGATTTTTGCCCACTCTTCCTTGCAGAACTCAGCCAGTTGAGAAAGGTTGGAGGGACATCTGGCATGTACCCCCCGCTTCAGGTCTAGCCACAACATTTCAATTGGATTGAGGTCCGGACTTTGACTTGGCCAATCCAGAGTACGAATCCTCTTTTTTCTGAACCATTCCTTGGTAGATTTGCTGGTATGTTTTGGGTCGTTGTCTTGTTGAAAAACCCATTTACGGCCCAGTTTCAACTTCCTGACTGATGGCTGGAGATTCTTATCAAGAATTTGCTGATACACTTCAGAATTCATGTTTCCCTGGATGATATGGAGTTGTCCAGGTCCAGAAGCAGAGAAGCAGCCCCATACCTTAACATTTCCACCACCATGCTTCACTGTTGGGATGAGGTTCTTTTCTTCATGTGCTGTGTTGGTTTTTCTCCAAACAAAGCGCTTACGATTATGACCAAATAATTCTATTTTGGACTCATCTATCCAGAGAATGGACTTCCAGAAGGCCTCTGGTTTGTCCAAGTTCTCTCTGGCAAAGTTTAAATGGGCAGCTTTGTTCTTTTTGGAGAGCAGAGGCTTCCTTCTAGCAACCCTCCCATGAATGTCGTGTTGGTTCAATTTTCGTCTAATTGTAGACGCATGTACATTTACACCTGACGCTGCCAGAGAGCTCTGCAACTCTTTAGAGGTGATGTGTGGGTTGTCCTTTACCTGATTTATTATTCTACGGGTGCTTCTTGATGTTAGTTTTAATGGGCGTCCACATCTAGGCAAAGATGCGGTCATCTTGGACGCCCTCCATTTGTAAATTATTTGCCTCACCGTGGATGGATGGAGCTGGAATCGTTTGGAGATTGTCTTGTAGCCTTCTCTAGACTGATGGGCTGTCAGTAACATTTTCTTGATTTCCTCGGGTATCTCCTTTCCTCTTGCCATGGTTGATTCGTATGGGTACACCCTGGCACTGCAGTCGTTTGGTTGTTTTTCTCTCTCTTTTAATCTGTGTTGTCCAACCCTTTTCCTAATGATGTCTCATTTGATTGGTTTGCTTAATTGACTAATTAAGCACCCAAAAGTGTTTCACCTGAATCTGTTACCTCCTTGACTTTACCAATACAGCTGGGGGTTCACTTACTTTTGCACATCCACTAATTCCATGTTTCATGTATTTTTTTGGCTACTCACACAATTCCCTCTAAAAAAGTACATGGAACTGTTAAACATAAACCTGACATTTCATATATGTAAAACTTGTGATGATAAAATAGGAAAATCATGGTAAAACAACAGAAAACTCTTAACTGTTCAAGGGGTTCACATACTTTCGAGCAGCACTGTATATATGTATATGTATATCTATTAAAAGGCCCAGTGTCCTGGGGACCTCACTGTAAGGCTGGGCTCTGGCCCACCATGGGTCTCCCTCCAGGACTAAGGGGCTTGGGGACCTCCCTGTAAGGCTGGGTCCTGACCCACCATGGGTCTCCCTCCAGGACTAAGGGGCTTGTGGACCTCCCTGTAAGGCTGGGCTCTGGCCCACCATGGGTCTCCCTCCAGGACTAAGGGGCTTGGGGACCTCCC
>CM051023.1:8917858-8930358 GCA_027704905.1 Muraenolepis orangiensis | reverse complement strand
AGATGACTCAACAAAAAAAAAACGTCACAAAAGAAACAAACAAGTGCTTGTTACTCTGTTTGACAGAATGAGCACCCCTCCCTTCATTCACTGCATGGTTCAGTCCATACACATGGGCGCCTGAGCAATGGAGCAAGCGGAGCTAGATTTAGGAGACTGTCCCTTTAAGACGCCGGTTGTCTTGTTGTGTGTGTGGCTCGCGAGTGTGAAGGTAGTAGTTAGAGAGAGTTGAAGTTCAGTCCGTTAGACACACTCGTTGAAAGTGAACGTTAACTTGAATAATTATTTCATTTATGTGGGATCCATCCTGTAAGATTCAGATTGTTAGAAGTCAATGATATAAAAGTAAGTGCCCGCAGTTTATCGTTTCACCTGTTAAATAGATCGCAAATTCGGCTGTTCAGTGATCGATTGGAAGAGGTTAACGTGATATTTCCTGATTGAGTTAACTTACCAAGTAAGTTAACTTGAGTTAACTTACTCATATTTATATATATATGATATAATTTGTGTTCATTTGTATCATTATATATATGCTTATGTATGACAGTTCTTGTTTATGCTTCAGCCGTGAATTGCTTTACACCTTATCAAATAACTAATGGCAACTATTGTTATTCCAGCTAAATGTGATGACAACTGGATATTGGCAGAAAGAAAATAAACCCTGATGGACAAGAATTCCACAAAAGGAAATATACATCTCCTCACCTTCCTTCTGTCCTGATCGATGCACCATCCTGTAAAACCGGTAAATAGATATGCACTAGCCCTAACTAAATTACCTCACTAACACTGTGTGTGTGTGTGTGTGTGTGTGTGTGTGTGTGTGTGTGTGTGTGTGTGTGTGTGTGTGTGTGTGTGTGTGTGTGTGTGTGTGTGTGTGTGTGTGTGTGTGTGTGTGTGTGTGTGTGTGTGTGTGTGTGTCATGTATTCAACCCAGTTGAGTGTATTCATACGTGTATTGCTCTCCTGTGTAGAATGATGTGGTGACAGTGCAGACTCAGGGAGGAGGCAGAGAAGGAGAGAAAGAGACCCAAGAGTTACAGGTAATGGAAATATCAGACACATCCCATCTGCTCTGATGCACAGATGGGCTTCAGGATCACTAACCCTTCCCTCAGGCCACTTCCCAGCTGAAGGAGAGGGAGGTAAAGCAGCAGGGCTTGGGGTTAACAAACAGATTTTAAATATTATAAAAATGCTTACCATGCATTGAATACAACTTTAGGTAATATTCACATTTAGTTACTCTAGTTCTTCCAGGAATTGCAATACCATTGACCACTGGCACATTACATTGAGGTTGTTACAGTAGATATAGCTAGATTTGAGCAATTGGAAAAGATCTATAAAAATTATTATTATTATTATTATAACAATTAAGAGATAGCTCGAGCTGTACTGTGTTATTACTATTATAGGGCATTTTATAAATGATGTACCGTATGGATACTCTAGAGCCAGGGCCCTCGAGCAAGGCAGCCAATGAGAGCAGAGGTGAAGAGGCAGAAGTACCAGAAGAAGTGGAGGAGCATGAAAGCAGCACAGATGAGGAGGAAGCAGCTATGGACGGTCAATGTCAGGGACGAAGTGAGGCTCCCACACAGGAGATACTGAGCCACCTGTGGTGGTGTCTGAGGTAGAAGATCTGCTCTCACGTGACCCAGGGTTGTTCCCAGCTAGGATGAGTGACAGGGACAGGGCAACTATTGTAAAGAAATGAGCAAGGCGAGAAACAGATCAAGAATTTCCACATGATTCAAAGGGAAAGCCATTTCCAGATGACTTGAAATACACCAAAGCAGATAAGGGTAGGGGGAAAGTGAAAAGGAACTGGTTGATTCACAGTGAAAGTGCAAATGCACTGTTCTGCATAACATGTGTTCTTTTCTCCAAGGAGCAAAAAATACCCTCTCTTAGTGCTTTGAGTAGTGACCAGGGATACAAGATGTGTGACGTCGAGTGGCGTCGCATGTATGATCAATTCCCAAGCCATGAAACAAGTAGGAATCACAGGGACTGTTATTTGCGATGGAAAAACCTCCAGTGTTGGGTTATGACTGCATGTGGCGTTGATCATCAGTTGCAGAGAGAGCTACAGTTTGAAATTGAGAAAAACAAAGCTATCTTGCAGAGACTCCTTGATGTCACTCTGCACTTAGCAACGAGGAATTTAGCTTTCCGAGGTAAAACGCATGCTTTGGGCGATGTCCACAATGGAAATTTTGTAGGTACGCTAGAACTTTTGTCACGATATGATCCACTCTTGAAAGACCACTTAGACAAAATCAGGACATCCAAAAAAGGAAGCCAGCTAACTCATTATCTGAGCCCAGACATCCAGAACGAGTTTATTGAATTGTGTGGGGGAAAGGTTTTAAAAACCATTCTGACGGAAAGGGAGGATGCCATATACTATGGAATAATTTGTGATGCAACGCCTGACATTTCCCACACCGAGCAAAATGTTGTGCTCATAAGATATGTACATTATAATGAAGACACAGGCCAATGGGAGATCACTGAAAGATTTATTGAATTCAAAGAATTCAACGGAAAAACAGGATGTGAAATAGCAGGGATGATGGAGAGTGTGCTTCTGGATCTAGGGATAGACATTAGTGATTTGCAGGGGGCAAGGGTATGATAATGGGGCCAATATGTCAGGGAAAATCAAGGGAGTCCAAGCCCAAATACTGAAAAAGAATAATCTTGCTACTTTCTCACCTTGTGCCTCCCACACGTTGAATCTGGTAGGCGTGCATGCTGCAGAATCCAGCCCTGAAGTGTCCAACTTCTTTGGTTACATTAACTGCCTCTACACATGTGTAAGTGCCAGTCCATCTCGTTGGTCTATATACAAAAAGAAAACAGGTTGCTCTGTACATCGGCTATCTGACACTCGCTGGAGTGCCAGAATTGATGCTGTGAAACCTGTAGCAAAACACCTACCTGGTGTCATTGAAGCCCTTGCTACCATACTGAGCTCATGCAGTCTCACAGCTGAGGCCAGATCTGAAGCTGTTGGTGGAGGAACTACCTCATGTCATTTGATGCCATTGTCCTTCTCACCATTTGGGTGAAAGTATTGCAATCTATTGATGACAGAAATGTGATACTCCAGTCAGGGAAAATGTCAATAGAGGTGGAGGCAGGTAATGTTGCTGCACTAAGAGATGAGATGCAGACTCTCAGAAATGGATGGGATGCTATTCTGTCTGAGGCATCAATGGTAGCTAAGGAAATGGAGGTTTTTCAAGAAATTTTCAAGAAAGAACTTAGCCGTGAGAGGAGGAGGAAGAGGATGAAACTGGTGATGGAACAGGTCAGGAGGATAGGCCAGAAACAACATTCCGTAACACTGTGTTTTTCACTGCCATGGACCAGATCATAAGTGACTTGGACACTCGGTTCCAAACAACAGCAAATATTGTTGAAGAATTTGCTGCCATACTTAAAATTGGGAAGTTGAGTGACCGTGTCATGGCTTCTGTGTGTCAGCCACTGAGGGAGAAATACTCACAGGATCTCACAGATCAGTTTGAGAGTGAGATGAGGCATCTCAATAAAATATTTTATGCCACTTTCCCCCCTGATTGTAGCTCTCTTGAGCTCCTGAATGCAATATACAAGATGGAACTCCAGAGCATTTTTGGAGACGTTTGCATTGCCCTCAGAATGTTCTTGACGCTCCCAGTTACCGTAGCTGGTGGTGAAAGATCATTTAGTAAGTTGAAACTTATCAAGAGCTATTTAAGATCTACCATGTCGCAAGAGAGGTTGAACAGCCTTGCAATGTTATCGATTGAAAGCAAGCTGGCTCTGTCACTTGATTTCAAAGAGCTCGTAAAACATTTTGCCACCAAGAAGGTCCGGCGATTGGCGTTCGGGATTTAGGGATAAAAATGCAGTCTATGGCAGGATTGTGGGATGTTTCCCTATAGTAAGCTGACAGCTACAGCCCACATTGTGAACAATTACTATCTGATGCATAGTCCTCTAGCACTACATTTGTCATGTTTTATAATTGTGTTCAAATCTTCAGTTAATTTATACTTTTGTCCTTGTGTTGTTCAAATCTTAATTTAATAGTCAAAGAATGTTGAGATTTTTTGTTTGTTCATTCCTGTATTGGGTGTAATTTTCAATTAAATAGAAGATAAAGTTGATAGTCAGTGCATGTTGATTTCTTGCAGTCCATTACAGTTCATTAACTTCAACAGGGTTTTCGAGGTTGGGTATCATCGTGTCGTTTAGGGGGTGGACGCAAGGTCATGACCCCACCAGTATCCAAGAATCCTGAATTGTCCCCACCAATAGCTCAACACTTGTCACTCGCGCCTCCTCAAATTACTTGCGTGTGTAACAGGTAAAAACCATATTATGCGTTTTCATCAATAAATAAATGCCCCAAATCTTTTATGTGCGCGCATGGATTGGGGGCCCACAAATAGATTCTTTCATGGGGCCCAGAATCTCCAGCTACGCCCTTGGTAGTAGTAGTAGTAGTATCAGTAGTGTTAGTAGTAGTAGTAGTAGTAGTTGTTTTAGTAGTAGTAGTAGTATCAGTAATGTTAGTAGTAGTAGTAGTAGTAGTAGCTGTGAGTAGTAGTAGTAGTAGTAGTAGTAGTAGCTGTGAGTAGTAGTAGTAGTATTAATATTAGTAGTGTTAGTATTAGTAGTAGTAGTAGTATAAGTAGTGAATGGTAGTTGTAGTAGTAGTAGTCATTAGAAGATGTAGTAGTAGTAGTAGTAGTAGTCATTAGAAGATGTAGTAGTAGTAGTAGTAGTAGTAGTTGTATTTGTATTAGTAGTGGTAGTAAAAAGTATTAGTTGTTGTAGTAGTAGTAGTAATAGTTAGTAGCAGTATTAATAGTAGTAGTAGTATTGGTAATAGTTAGTAGTAGTATTAGTAGTAGTAGTAGTAGTTTTTGTTGTGACTCGACGTGGAGAGAGAGACAGATCAAAGGAAAGCAGCCTGTAGAGAATGGACATGTACGTTGTACCATTTACGTCCTTACCTCCCGCTTATACTGCGTCTCTTACGGTTACCTTCTTCTACCGTGCTTACGGTAATATGGTAAGAGGAGAAGGTGACGTCACTACGCAGAGCACGGAACTCTGCGTCTCCAGTGTCAACAAGAACGTGTGTGTGTGTGTGTGTGTGTGTGTGTGTGTGTGTGTGTGTGTGTGTGTGTGTGTGTGTGTGTGTGTGTGTGTGTGTGTGTGTGTGTGTGTGTGTGTGTGTGTGTGTGTGTGTGTGTGTGTGTGTGTGTGTGTGTGTGTTCATTTGAGACAACTCGATAAATAAGTATGACGTGTCTTTTCGTGTCTTAGGCAACAAAGCGCTGAGTTAAACAACCCCCATCACAGCCTTTGTCCAACTAAGCGGTGGACAGCGTTCTAAGGTGAGTAGTGAGTGTTGACCAAGGGCTTCAAAGAGTTAGTTCTGCACCAGGGAGCCTGTTCCAACGGACACACTTTGATGGTGGACCATTGTTAAGTTCATGTAGTATTAGATGTGTATTATATGTTTATATCAAGCCCTACGCTACTCCATCACTCATATAGATAGAGATATATACACATATAGGAACATTAGAACCAGTTTAAACCGTTGTCTAAACATTAGATTAGATTCTAATTATTATCTAATAATTATCATTGAACAGATCAAGTTCAGTACAGCAAAAATAATGTAGCATCTAACCAGAGTGTAAATGTTACATTAAAGTGCACGGTAATATATAATGTACAGAGGTTAAATAAGATGTAAGACAGTCTACTAGGTATAAAAACTGTATAAAATAATGTGTGGAGTCTGTTTAAGATATGTGCAGAATTTTAGGAATTGATATAGTATATATGTAATTACATGTGTATATATTTATGAGAATTCATAAACAGGTAGTGAGCAGGGCTATGCAGTTAAAAAAGATTATAAATCTTAAAAAAAGTTATAAATCTTAAGATTTATATATATACACACGTTAGGTACAGTAAAAATGTAGAAATGTGCACATTATCATATAAACAATAAATATAATGTGATTGTTTTCTAACTGGATTCAACAATGTGTTCTAGGAATGGCCTCTAATAAACCTTCCTGGTCTGAGGAGAACTTTTCCTGTTCCGTCTGTCTGGATGTGTTCAAGAGTCCAGTTTTCACACCATGTGGACACAACTTCTGTAGAGCCTGTATCACCACGTTCTGGGAGGACAAGGTCCAGTTCAAATGTCCTGTTTGCAACAGGCTGTTCCACACAAGACCCAATCTAGGGGTCAATTATCTCTTATCAGAGATGGTTGATCAGTTTAGACGGTCCGTACCGGTCAAAGAGCAGCCTTGTGTTGAACCAGGAGAAGTTCCCTGTGACGTCTGTACCGGGACCCAGCTGAAGGCTGTCAAGTCCTGCCTAGTGTGTCTTATGTCCTTCTGCCACTCCCACCTGGAGCCACATCAGAGAGTCGCAGGCCTGAAGAAACATAAGCTGGTGGAGCCTCAGGACCGTCTGGAAGAGCGGATGTGTAAGAAACACAATTATCAACTTCTGGAGCACTTCTGCCAGACAGAACAGGTGTGTGTGTGTCAGTTCTGTACAGAGACGGACCACAAGTCCCATCCTGTTGTACCTCTGAAGAAGGAATATGAGCTGAAGAATGCCCAGCTGGGGAAGATAGAGTCTGATGTTCAGCAGATGATCCAAGAGAGAAAAAGAAAGATTCAGGAGATCATAGACGCAGTGAAGCTCAGCAGAGCAGACGCAGACCGAGAGCTAGCCGACGGTGAGCAGGTCCTCGCCGCTCTGATGCGCTGCATTGAAAAGTGTCGGGACGATCTCAACCAAGCTGTTCAAGAGAAACTGAAATCCATAGAGAGACAAGCTGAAGACCTCATCAAAGAGCTGGAGCAGGAAGTTAAAGATCTGACCAATAGGAGCTCAGAGGTGAAGCAGCTCTCACACACTGAAGACCACCTCCACTTCCTCCAGAGCTTCAGATCCCTGAAGAATCCTCCAAACACCAGGCGCTGGACCAGGGTGGAGGTCCCTCCTCCATCATACGCAGGGACCTTGAGGAGATCCCTGGATCAGCTGAAGGAGACGCTGGACATGGAGATGGAGAAGCTGCCTGTCCTGAGGTCGACTCTAAAGAAGTGTAAGTGTCTGTTTAGTTTGAGTCATCACAACAACACACTAACTCCTCAGATTGAAAGTCCATCCACACAGCAGGAGGTGACGTCCTACTGGGAATCAATATGATGGTGGACATCATGTATGTTATCAATATATCAATATATTGATAACATACATCAGGGGTGGCCAACCAGTCAGAGGTTAAGAGCCAAACATGTTACTATGTTACTGTAAAAAGAGCAACATCATACACACAGTCACAGATGGCACCCCCCTCTCCTTCTCTCTTCTGTTCTCAGCCTTTCTCTGTGCTCCCTCACTCTCTTCCTCCCCTCTCTCTCTCACACAGACTAAATGAACATCTAGAACTTTACACACACACTCAAGATCCTCCCTCCCAAAGACACACACACCCTCACACAGACACACACACATAGCTCTGCTCTGACAGATGTATTGTAAATGTCACACACCATAATATTGACAGAAATTGAATTAAACCTCTCCTACTAGTATTCAGAGGCCAGTTATTATCAACAATGAACATTGTGTGCACTCTCACACAAACTCTCAGTAAACTAAATGTGAACAAGTTTTTTATCTTCCTACGCATGTTGCTTCTTTAAATGAAATGAGTGGGACTTCTGACATTCCTTGCCTTGAACAATCCTCCACCTTGTTTCAGTTTTTGGGTTTCTGGAAACAAGATTTCAACCACGTCACTGAGGCATGTTTTAACAAACTCCCCTTCATTGTAGGGCTTTTTAGCTCGTGCTATGTTCCAAGCAACTTGATATGATGCAAGCGTTACGGTCTCCGAGGGCTTCCTTATTTTATGGAAAAACTGTGCTTTTCCGCCTGACTTTTCAAGGTGTTTAACTTCTGCTGGTGAAGTTCAACACCTTTAGTGAATTCCTGGTGGATGGAGTGAGCATGGAGTGAGGTGAAATGGCGCTGAAGATGTGAAGCCTTGAAATGGGCTAATGACGTCTGGCATAGAAGGCTAAATGGCTTGCAATTGCGTTCTATAAAAAAAAATGAACTCTCCCACTCTACTAAAAACGTCCTATGGTCGTCTTCATATTTTCGCTTTTTTTTTAGACTCATTTTTTTTTTTTTTAGGTTTGAACTCAGATGGTCAACTCAGATAGTGCTTGATAGGGTTTTCCCCCCTCGAAGGTGATTGGTTCACTGCATCGCAGGCATTTTAGTGATTGGCTCTTGGGCCGCATCACAATTAGACGCGCTGTCATGCTCTCATACTGACACCACTCACACTAGTGATGGGAATTCCGGCTCTTTTGAGTGAGCCGGCTCATTTGGCTCGGCTCACCAAGAAGAGCCGGCTCTTTCGGCTCTCAAACGGCTCTTCTATTTGACCACATATACCTTTATAATTCAATCAAATTTAGCCCTATTTTGACTAATTATTTATATGTGTACACATATATCACTTACATTATTCAATACATCCTTTGTACTGAAGTATTCAAAAGTAAAACATTTTTTATATAAATGATTAGCTGTGGCCAATTGTTTTCATTGCATTTCCAGACCCTTGTACCTCTGATAGCACCCAATGAATGACCTGACCTGCTTGTAGAACCAGGCTACACACAGCAGATAGCAACACCTAGAACAACTTAAGCATAGACATTTAAAATAAGGACAGCTTCTGTATTTTTGTATATTTGACATTTTTATTTAAACAAAAAGCCCTAACAAAACAGCAGGGCTCTATTTCAGTATAAAATATAGAACAAAAGACAGCAACAGCTGACATCAAATCTTAAACAATATAAATGATCATAAATAAATAACATAATGAAAATAAATATATTGCAATGCTCAAAACTGCAGCAAATAACAGTCTCTATCATAAATAAACATCATAATGTATGTATAATAATAATGTATAATAATGTATAATAATAATGTATAATAATGTATAATAATAATGTATAATAATAATGTATAATAATGTATAATAATAATGTATTATAATGTATAATAATAATGTATAATAATGTATAATAATGTATAATAATAATGTATAATAATGTATAATAATGTATAATAATGTATAATAATAATGTATAATAATGTATAATAATAATGTATAATAATGTATAATAATGTATAATAATAATGTATAATAATGTATAATAATATATAATAATGTATAATAATAATGTATAATAATGTATAATAATAATGTATAATAATAATGTATAATAATGTATAATAATAATGTATAATAATAATGTATAATAATGTATAATAATAATGTATAATAATGTATAATAATAATGTATAATAATAATGTATAATAATGTATAATAATAATGTATAATAATAATGTATAATAATGTATAATAATAATGTATAATAATAATGTATAATAATGTATAATAATGCTGTATAATAATGTGTAATAATAATGTATAATAATGTATAATAATGTATAATAATAATGTATAATAATGTATAATAATGTATAATAATAATGTATAATAATGTATAATAATAATGTATAATAATAATGTATAATAATGTATAATAATAATGTATAATAATGTATAATAATAATGTATAATAATAATGTATAATAATAATGTATAATAATGTATAATAATGTATAATAATAATGTATAATAATGTATAATAATAATGTATAATAATGTATAATAATAATGTATAATAATAATGTATAATAATGTATAATAATAATGTATAATAATAATGTATAATAATAATGTATAATAATGTATAATAATAATGTATAATAATAATGTATAATAATGTATAATAATAATGTATAATAATAATGTATAATAATAATGTATAATAATGTATAATAATAATGTATAATAATGTGTAATAATAATGTATAATAATGTATAATAATAATGTATAATAATGTATAATAATGTATAATAATAATGTATAATAATGTATAATAATAATGTATAATAATGTATAATAATGTATAATAATAATGTATAATAATGTATAATAATAATGTATAATATTAATGTATAATAATGTATAATAATAATGTATAATAATGTATAATAATAATGTATAATAATAATGTATAATAATGTATAATAATAATGTATAATAATAATGTATAATAATGTATAATAATAATGTATAATAATAATGTATAATAATGTATAATAATAATGTATAATAATAATGTATAATAATGTGTAATAATAATGTATAATAATGTATAATAATAATGTATAATAATGTATAATAATGTATAATAATAATGTATAATAATGTATAATAATAATGTATAATAATGTATAATAATGTATAATAATAATGTATAATAATAATGTATAATAACGTATAATAATAATGTATAATAATAATGTATAATAATGTATAATAATAATGTATAATAATGTATAATAATAATGTATAATAATAATATATAATAATGTATAATAATGTATAATAATAATGTATAATAATAATGTATAATAATGTATAATAATAATGTATAATAATGTATAATAATAATGTATAATAATAATGTATAATAATAATGTATAATAATGTATAATAATAATGTATAATAATGTATAATAATAATGTATAATAATAATGTATAATAATGTATAATAATAATGTATAATAATAATGTATAATAATGTATAATAATAATGTATAATAATGTATAATAATAATGTATCATGTGTCTGTGATGCACCACGTGCACATGATGACATGACGTGTTGGATGGGAAAACAAAGTAGCTGATACTATTCATACTATTATTATATATATTATTATTATTATTATTATTATATATATTATTATTATTATTATATTGATACTGGTCATCTATTCATGATACTTGTATGTGTATTTGATATGTAGTGTTTCTGTGTAGACTCATCATGTCTTTCCTTCTCTCCCATCAGATGAGTGTGAACTCACACTGGACCCAAACACAGTCCACAGAAGACTCTCTCTGTCTGAGGACAACAAGAAGGTGACGCTGGTTGGAGAGAGGAAGTATCCTGATCACCTGGAGAGATTTGACTACCGTCACCAGGTGTTGTGTAGAGAGGGTCTGACTGACCGCTGTTACTGGGAGGTGGAGAGGAAAGGAGGACATGTTGGTATAGGAGTGACATACAGAGGAATCACTAGGAGAGGACAGGGTCATGACAGCAGGCTGGGAGGGAACAACAAGTCCTGGAGTCTTTATTGTCATGATGGTGGTTACTCTGTCTGGTACAACAATATTCAAACAGTCATAGATCTCCTCCCCTCTAACAGAGTAGGAGTGTATGTGGACCGACCTGCTGGCTCTCTCTCCTTCTACAGAGTGTCCCCAGATGGAGGAGGGTCCTCAGACACACTGACACTCATCCACACCTTCCAGTCCACATTCACCCAGGAGGACCTCCTCCCTGGGTTTGGGTTAGGGGGTTATGGTTCCTCAGTGTCTCTGTGTCGCTTGTAGCAACACACACAGAAATACACACACACACACACATAGAAATACACACACACACACACACACAAATACACACACACACACACATAGAAATACACACACACACACACATAGAAATACACACATACACATAGAAATACACACTCACACACACACACATAGAAATACACCCTCACACACTCACATAGAAATACACACTCACCCTCACACACACACATAGAAATACACACACTCACACACGCACACACACATAGAAATACACACACACACACACACACATATAGAAACACAAACAAACACATGCACACAAACACACACTCAAATAAATGTGTATGTATAAAAATATATACACACACATAGAAACACACACACACACACACACATAGAACACACACACACACATAGAACACACACACACAGAACACACACACACACACTTTCACAAACACACATTTATATAATTACACAGGCGGGATTTGGACCGGATGTGGGCGGGATTTGGACCGGATGTGGGCGGGATTTGGACCGGATGTGGGCGGGATTTGGACCGGATGTGGGCGGGATTTGGACCGGATGTGGGCGGGATATTGACCGGATGTGGGCGGGATTTGGACCGGATATGGGTGGGATTTGGACCGGATGTGGGTGGGATTTGGACCGGATGTGGGCGGGATGTGTACCGGATGTGGGCGGGATATTGACCGGAAGTGGGTGGGATTTGGACCGGATGTGGGCGGGATGTGTACCGGATGTGGGTGGGATGTTTACTGGATGTGGGTGGGATTTGAACCGGATGTGGGCGGGATTTGGACCAGATGTGGGCGGGATGTGGACCAGATATGGGCGGGATGTGGACCAGATATGGGCGGGATGTGGG
>CM051023.1:8910358-8912858 GCA_027704905.1 Muraenolepis orangiensis | reverse complement strand
TGGTGGAGGGGAACGAGAAGAAGACAACACAATGCTCAATGACATATAACACCATCTTAGGAAGTTGTTCTTCTAAAAATAGATGCCTTTCGTGATCACCGATTCTCAGCAAAAAAACACTGAGTTAGGGAGAGAGAGAGAGAGAGAGAGAGAGAGAGAGAGAGAGAGAGAGAGAGAGGAGAGAGAGAGAGAGAGAGAGAGAGAGAGAGAGAGAGAGAGAGAGAGGAGAGAGAGAGAGAAAGAGAGAGAGGGGGGGGAGGACACAGGTAGGAACCTGCATTGCCATTTATTCAATGCAAAGTGAAATAATAGCCTATCACTCTGAGGCACTTGTATCATCCGTCAAAGCCCCGAAGAGAGAGAGAGCGCTTTGAGGCTCACGGCTTGACAGACGTCCTTGGGAGGCGTAGGCTAAATGCATAAGCCCCACCCCCCACACACACACACACTCACACACCATCTCTCTCCTCCGCCTTGTCAGGCACATACTGGTAGATTAAACCCCATTGGTCTCTGATAGGTCATCAAGCCACACGTCCAGGCCCTTCATTCAGCTGGATTGGACTCAATCCAAGGAGAGCCGTTTGGTACCACTCAGCATCCCGATGGTTGTTTCCTGTGTATTTGCGATGCCCTCCCCATTGGAAATGGCTCTGGGAAGACGGGTCCAATTGTTTGAGATGGGACACGGCACGGATGCCACGGCGATGAACGATGAACTGGTGGCCGACTTACGATGAGAAAACTTTTGATGGGATCATCGTTCATCCATGCGGCACCATGGCATCAATACATAGAGATGAAATACGTTGGTCTTGGCTACATGTAGGCATCTTTCTTTGCTGTGCTATGACCCGTGTCATTGAACTAAATCTAAAGGATGATTGGAGGATTGAATCCTCTTTATTGGTCACATGGAGACACACAGTGACATTGGTTCCTCTGCATCTAACCCATCCTAGTCTAAGGAGCAGTGGGCAGCTATAGTATATATACAGCGCCCGGGGAGCAGTGTAGGGGTCTTGTGCCTTGCTCAAGTGCACCTCGGCAGTGCCTAGGTGTTTCGGGGACTCGAACCGGCGAACTTCCGGTTCCCAGGCCAAAAGTTCTAACAGACTGAGCTATCCTGCCGCCCCTTAACTATGAATTCATGACCCCCTTGAAATGCTAATACTAATACACATACTATAACTAATGTGAATCATTACCCAACAAAACATCACATTTAGTAATCAAAACCAGCACAATCACCACTATATGGCCTTTCACCTTTATGCGTCGTACCGACGCTTAATCATTTGATATCCCGGGGTGTGAAATGTAGCGAGTGATTGCTCTAGCCATACTTCATGCTTATCTGCACCCTGCCATGTGCTTCGGTGGAAAAGAGTTAGAAACAAACACGGCGAGAGACCAAAAACAACGCCAGCTCACCCTGGCTCTCCCTGGGCTCCCCGACACAAGCCTCATAAACCCTCAGACTCTGGGCCGACCGTAGCCCCGTGACGTTAAGGAGAGGTTTCCTGAGGTGTGAGCGGCGAGGAAGGCCGCCGGGAAAATAAACCAAAACAAACCAAATGTGAGTGAGCGAGTCTGGGGGTTTGATACGTGCTCATGTGAATGAGGCTTCGGTCCATTTGGGTTTCATGGGGGAACAAACGGCCTGATCATTGAACCCTTATTGTGAAACTCTACGGAACTAGCTCAATGTCTGAGCTCATATGAGCCTATTGAGAAAGACCAACGTCTGTCATGTGAACATAAAGCCTTGAATCTGACCCTGCTCACACACTTCTAGATAGATATATCATTTATTATCTGTTCTTTTGTTAGCGTTAAACTATTATCTCAATGCAGTTCATCAAAGGGAGTCAGTGACAATCCAGATAAGGTTCTTGACTGAACTTTGGACTGTCTACAAATGAATGGGAAGCATTGTAGGCGTTTAGCATTAGACCATTAGACCATCATGAACATGGATTATTATTTGGTATGCAGCTGTCTCATGTCATCTAAATCTAAATCTTAATCTTGAGGATTGAATCCTCTTTATAGATCACACACACACACACACACACACACACACTCACACACACACACACACACACACACACACACACACACACACACACACACACAGTGAAATGTGTTTCTCTGCATTCAACCCATCCCAGTATTAGGAGCAGTAAGGCAGTTGTTGTGTATCCAGCTCCCCAGGGAGCAGTGTGTAGGGGGTCTGGTGCCTTGCTCAAGGGCACCAACGAACTGTCCTTATATGAGTCTCTGTGTACATCAACTGCATTGTCCATCCGTCCTTTTGATTTAGTCTACAACCGTTCATCCACTGGACTTCCCACTGAGCATTGCTCATTGGCCAAGGCAGTGAAGTGCCGAGGGACGTGAAGTCGCTTGGATGCACGGTTCTGCGGAAAATGTGCGTAGAATTGTTGGGATGGGGGGGAACGCTGTGACGGAGCAGCAACCGTGGAAATGGGGGAGT
>CM051023.1:8888790-8909358 GCA_027704905.1 Muraenolepis orangiensis | reverse complement strand
GTGTGTGTGTGTGTATGTGTGTGTGTGTGTGTGTGTGTGTGTGTGTGTGTGTGTGTGTGTGTGTGTGTGTGTGTGTGTGTGTGTGTGTGTGTATCTATAGACACTCATTTAACTACAGCTATAGAGGAGCATAACTACGGTATGTGTGGATGTGTGTGTGTGTATGTGTGTGTGTGTGTGTGTGTGTGTGTGTGTGTGTGTGTGTGTGTGTGTGTGTGTGTGTGTGTGTGTGTGTGTGTATATCTATAGACACTCATTTAACTACAGCTATAGAGGAGCATAACTACGGTATGTGTGGATGTGTGTGTGTGTGTGTGTGTGTGTGTGTGTGTGTGTGTGTGTGTGTGTGTATGTCTATAGACACTCATTTAACTACAGCTATAGAGGAGCATAACTACGGTATGTGTGGATGTGTGTGTGTGTGTGTGTGTGTGTGTGTGTGTGTGTGTGTGTGTGTGTGTGTGTGTGTGTGTGTGTGTATCTATAGACACTCATTTAACTACAGCTATAGAGGAGCATAACTACGGTATGTGTGGATGTGTGTGTGTGTGTGTGTGTGTGTGTGTGTGTGTGTGTGTGTGTGTATCTATAGACACTCATTTAACTACAGCTATAGAGGAGCATAACTACGGTATGTGTGTGTGTGTGTGTGTGTGTGTGTGTGTGTGTGTGTGTGTGTGTGTGTATCTATAGACACTCATTTAACTACAGCTATAGAGGAGCATAACTACGGTATGTGTGTGTGTGTGTGTGTGTGTGTGTGTGTGTGTGTGTGTGTGTGTGTGTGTATCTATAGACACTCATTTAACTACAGCTATAGAGGAGCATAACTACGGTATGTGTGGATGTGTGTGTGTGTATGTGTGTGTGTGTGTGTGTGTGTGTGTGTGTGTGTGTGTGTGTGTGTGTGTATCTATAGACACTCATTTAACTACAGCTATAGAGGAGCATAACTACGGTATGTGTGGATGTGTGTGTGTGTATGTGTGTGTGTGTGTGTGTGTGTGTGTGTGTGTGTGTGTGTGTGTGTGTGTGTGTGTGTGTGTGTGTGTGTGTGTGTGTGTGTGTGTGTATCTATAGACACTCATTTAACTACAGCTATAGAGGAGCATAACTACGGTATGTGTGGATGTGTGTGTGTGTATGTGTGTGTGTGTGTGTGTGTGTGTGTGTGTGTGTGTGTGTGTGTGTGTGTGTGTGTGTGTGTGTGTGTGTGTGTGTGTGTGTATCTATAGACACTCATTTAACTACAGCTATAGAGGAGCATAACTACGGTATGTGTGTGTGTGTGTGATTGTCTTGGTCTGTGAACTCTGTTGATGTGGGGTTTCAGTACGCTGTAGTTTGACAGGAAGTGAAACTGACAAGAGAGAGAGAGAGAAATATATATAGATATAGATCTATAACTGTTATTCATTACTAGTTATTAAAAGCCCCTCCCATTGATCCATAATTAGATTCAAAAGAAACACACTTGGAACACTTTGAAGCAACAGAGAGACACAGAATGAGTTTCCAACAGAAGCTATGTCATATATATGTCCATAACTTGATTCATAACACAGGACCACTTACTGAACCACTGACTGTAGGGCCGTGTCCCGTCTAATCTCTAGTGTCCTGCTCTTCTTCTACTTGTTTCAAGGCCTCTGAGTAAGAGCCATTTGGACCACTACAATGGGGAAGTAGAGCCGTCTGCAGAAGTGTCTGAATGTGACCTTTAACCTCCAGTCCAGTGCATCTCCACGAGGCGTGGTGGAGGTAGGAGGAACTCAGGGCTCCACTCAGCATGAAGGCTCTGCTCCTTGGATGTACTGAGGGGGGACACGGGGGGTAGACTGATCCTCACTAGGTCCCTCTTTGATATCTATATACACACACCTGCAGCCATGGTGCTAGATCTATGTTTATATATAGATATAGATATATATCTCTACATACAGTTTATCTCTCTCTATACATCTACATATATTTACTTTTCATTGCGTGTGATTTCTTATGAGAACAGACAGTCTCTGTCTATCTATCTATCTATAGATATATTTGATCTATCTATAGATAGAAAGATAGATATTTAGATCTAAATATATATAGATCTATGGATCTATATGTAATTCTATATATCTATATATGAACTTGTAACTGCTTGTGATTTCTAATAAGAGGAGGACAGATCTCTCTGGGGTCTCTAGAACATTCTTTATTTCATGATGATCTCCAAAAAACAAAAATACATCAAACACACAACCACACACACAGTGAGACAATGGTGAGTGTGTGTGTGTGTGAGTGTGTGTGTGTGTGTGTGTGTGTGTGTGTGTGTGTGTGTGTGTGTGTGTGTGTGTGTGTGTGTGTGTGTGTGTGTGTGTGTGTGTGTGTGTGTGTGTGTGTGACACACAGAAAGATAAAGTGTTACTTTCAAGAATCTTGTGAAAATAAGTGATATATGAGAATATGAGTGACAGATGTATACATATATATACATATATACACACATATCTATCTATAGATCTATATGGGTCATACATGGACAAGAGCGTAGTACATTATTTGCTACAAACAAACAAACAAACAAACAGTTAAAGTGAATTCCCCCCGCATCTCTCCAGCATCTTTAGAACAAAAAACATATATTCCTTCATGCCTTCTTCCAAGCCTTCTCCTCTCTCAGGGGTCCGCATCCGGTCCACATCCGGTCCAAATCCTGCCCACATCCGGTTCAAATCCCGCCCACATCCGGTTTAAATCCCGCCCACATCCAGTAAACATCCCGCCCACATCCGGTACACATCCCGCCCACATCCGGTACACATCCCGCCCATATCCGGTACACATCCCGCCCATATCTGGTCCACATCCCGCCCATATCTGGTCCACATCCCGCCCATATCTGGTCCACATCCCGCCCACATCAGGTCCACATCCCGCCCATATCTGGTCCACATCCCGCCCATATCTGGTCCACATCCCACCCACATCCGGTCAATATCCCGCCCACATCCGGTACACATCCTGCCCATATCCGGTACAAATCCCACCCATATCCGGTCCAAATCCCGCCCACATCCGGTCCAAATCCCGCCCACATCCGGTCCAAATCCCTCCCACAACCGGTCCAAATCCCGCCTGTGCAATTATATAAATGTGTGTGTGTGTGTGTGTGTGTGTGTGTGTGTGTGTGTGTGTGTGTGTGTGTGTTCTGTGTGTGTGTGTGTGTTCTATGTGTGTGTGTGTGTGTTCTATGTGTGTGTGTGTGTGTTTCTTTGTGTGTGTATATATTTTTATACATACACATTTATTTCTGAGTGTGTGTTTGTGTGCATGTGTTTGTTTGTGTTTCTATATGTGTGTGTGTGTGTGTGTGTATTTCTATGTGTGTGTGCGTGTGTGAGTGTTTGTATTTCTATGTGTGTGTGTGAGGGTGAGTGTGTATTTCTATGTGAGTGTGTGAGGGTGTATTTCTATGTGTGTGTGTGTGAGTGTGTATTTCTATGTGTGTGTGTGTGATTCTATGTGTGTGTGTGTGTGTGTATTTCTATGTGTGTGTGTGTGTGTATTTCTATGTGTGTGTGTGTGTGTATTTCTGTGTGTGTTGCTACAAGCGACACAGAGACACTGAGGAACCATAACCCTCTAACCCAAACCCAGGGAGGAGGTCCTCCTGGGTGAATGTGGACTGGAAGGTGTGGATGAGTGTCAGTGTGTCTGAGGACCCTCCTCCATCTGGGGACACTCTGTAGAAGGAGAGAGAGCCAGCAGGTCGGTCCACATACACTCCTACTCTGTTAGAGGGGAGGAGATCTATGGCTGTTCTACTACTGTTGTACTGGACAGAGTAACCATCATCAGAACAATGAAGACTCCAGGACTTGTTGCTCCCTCCAAGCCTGCTGTCATAACCCCGTCCTCTCCTAGTGATTCCTCTGTATGTCACTCCTATACCAACACATCCTCCTTTCCTCTCCACCTCCACCTCCACCTCCCAGTAACAGCGGTCAGTCAGACCCTCTCTACACAACACCTGGTGACGGTAGTCAAATCTCTCCAGGTGATCAGGATACATCCTCCCTCCATCCATCGTCACCTTCCTGTTGTCCTCAGACAGAGAGAGGTTACTGTAGGCTGTGTTTGGGTCCAGTGTGAGTTCACACTCATCTGATGGGAGAGAAGGAAAGACATGATGAGTCTACACAGAAACACTACATATCAAATACACATACAAGTATCATGAATAGATGTATTATTCTATATTAATATATCTAGATGATATGTTAATATATTATTAAATATAAATAAATATTATTAAATTATTTTAAATGTAATTATTACACACACACACACACACAGAACCAGCAGCCGTAACATACCCGATCACAAATCACAGATCTCCCCCACAGTGGGTGCCTTGCGGCCCCTCCCCCGCAGTGGGTGCCTTGCGGCCCCTCCCCCGCAGTGGGTGCCTTGCGGCCCCTCCCCTACGCCACTGGGTGTGAGTTAGTGATGTGTCAGTCGCGAACGAGCCGGCTCTTTGTAGTGAACGACGGGAGCCGGCTCTTTTTAGTGAACGACGGGAGCCGGCTCTTTTTAGTGAACGACGGGAGCCGGCTCTTTTTAGTGAACGACGGGAGCCGGCTCTTTTTAGTGAACGACGGGAGCCGGCTCTTTTTAGTGAACGACGGGAGCCGGCTCTTTTTAGTGAACGACGGGAGCCGGCTCTTTGTAGTGAACGGGAGCCGGCTCTTTTTAGTGAACGGGAGCCGGCTCTTTTTAGTGAACGACGGGAGCCGGCTCTTTTTAGTGAACGGGAGCGGGCTCTTTTTAGTGAACGGGAGCGGGCTCTTTTTACTGAACGGGAGCCGGCTCTTTTTAGTGAACGGGAACCGGCTCTTTTTACTGAACGGGAGCCGGCTCTTTTTAGTGAACGAGAGCCGGCTCTTTTTAGTGAACGGCAGCCGGCTCAGTGAGCGGGAGCCGGCTCTTTTTAGTGAACGGGAGCCGGCTCATTTTAGTGAACGGGAGCCGGCTCTTTTTAGTGAACGGGAGCCGGCTCTTTTTAGTGAACGGGAGCCGGCTCTTTTTAGTGAACGGGAGCGGGCTCTTTTTAGTGAACGGGAGCCGGATCTTTTTAGTGAACGGGAGCCGGCTCTTTTTAGTGAACGGGAACCGGCTCTTTTTAGTGAACGGGAACCGGCTGTTTTTAGTGAACGGGAGCCGGATCTTTTTAGTGAACGGGAGCCGGCTCTTTTTAGTGAACGGGAGCCGGCTCAGTGAGCGGGAGCCGGCTCTTTTTAGTGAACGGGAGCCGGCTCTTTTTAGTGAACGGGAACCGGCTCTTTTTAGTGAACGGGAACCGGCTCTTTTTAGTGAACGAGAGCCGGATCTTTTTAGTGAACGGGAGCCGGCTCTTTTTAGTGAACGGGAGCGGGATCTTTTTAGTGAACGGGAGCCGGCTCTTTTTAGTGAACGGGAGCCGGCTCTTTTTAGTGAACGGGAGCCGGCTCTTTTTAGTGAACGGGAGCCGGCTGGCACCGCCAACGAGCCGTTATTGATTAGTTGCGGGTGCTCCGCGTACTGCAGTGACTGAATGTCACGCCATGCTGTGCATCACGTGAGGATCGATAAGGAGGAGGGCGGCGCGTGCTCAGTGCTGATAGCTGAACAGAGGGAGGGGTGACACTTCACACGGGGAAGGGTCCGTTTGCACCGCGCTAATAAGATGACTGAAAGTAGGAAAAGAAGCAGCATTTGGCTGCATTTTAACAATAGTGCAAACACAAAGGCAGAATGCAGCATTGTCAACATGAAGCTCTCATATAGAGCAGCTCCACAAACCACCTCCACAGCCACTTGAGAACTGAGCATCCAACAGTTCAGTTGGAAGTCAAAAGGCAGACTGCCTGCTTCTGCCAGTGGTCTACTCCACCTGTTGCTGCTGCAGCTACAGGATCTACCCCCCATGCGTCAGGTACCCAAACACCAACAGCTACACAGACCTCAATAAGACAATGGATATCAAAGGCAATGAATGACCCCAGCTAGACACAACACAGTGGATGAAGAATTGGCCAAAATGATTGCAAGTGATTTCCAACCATTTTCCATTGTGGAGGACAAGGGATTCCTTCACACAGGCTCTCAATCCAATGTATGTTCTGAAACAGGGCAGATAATAACGGAGAGAAGAAACCGGATCAACCCTCTAAGCTGAGGCACTTGGTCTTCCTCAATGCCAATCTGCCCTGAAAAGAAGAAGAACAGGTTACCGTTTGATAGTTGACCGTGGGAAGTTCATTAGAGACTGTTTGATACTGCTGTTTTGCACATTACAATACATTTATTTTTATTTAGTTTTTTTTATGATAGAGACTGTTATTTGCTGCAGTTTTGAGCATTGCAATATATTTATTTTCATTATGTTATTTATTTATGATCATTTATATTTTTTAAGATTTGATGTCAGCTGTTGCTGTCTTTTGTTCTATATTTTATACTGAAATAGAGCCCTGCTGTTTTGTTAGGGCTTTTTGTTTAAATTAAAATGTCAAATATACAAAAATACAGTAGCTGTCCTTATTTGAAATGTCTATGCTTAAGTTGTTCTAGGTGTTGCTATCTGCTGTGTGTAGCCTGGTTCTACAAGCAGGTCAGGTCATTCATTGGGTGCTATCAGAGGTACAAGGGTCTGGAAATGCAATGAAAACAATTGGCCACAGCTAATCATTTATATTACAAATTTTTTTTTACTTTTGAATACTTCAGTACAAAGGATGTATTGAATAATTTAAGTGATATATGTATACACATAAATAATTAGTCAAAATAGGGCTCAATTTGATTGAATTATAAAAGGTATATGTGGTAAAATAGAAGAGCCGTTTGGGAGCCGAAAGAGCCGGCTCTTCTTGGTGAGCCGAGCCAAATGAGCCGGCTCACTCAAAAGAGCCGGAATTCCCATCACTAGTGTGAGTGGTGTCAGTATGAGAGCACGACAGCGCGTCTAATTGTGATGCGGCCCAAGAGCCAATCACTAAAATGCCTGCGATGCAGTGAACCAATCACCTTCGAGGGGGGAAAACCCTATCAAGCACTATCTGAGTTGACCATCTGAGTTCAAACCTAAAATGGCAGGGAAAAAATGCACAGCTAAGCGAAAATATGAAGACGACCATAGGACGTTTTTAGTAGAGTGGGAGAGTTCATCTTTTTTTATAGAACGCAATTGCAAGCCATTTTGCCTTCTATGCCAGACGTCATTAGCCCATTTTAAGGCTTCACATCTTCAGCGCCATTTCACCTCACTCCATGCTCACTCCATCCACCAGGAATTCACTAAAGGTGTGGAACTTCACAAGCAGAAGTTAAACACCTTGAAAAGTCAGGCGGAAAAGCAGACACAGTTTTTCCAAAAAATAAGGAAGCACTCAGAGACTGTAACGCTTGCATCATATCAAGTTGCTTGGAACATAGCACGAGCTAAAAAGCCCTACAATGAAGGGGAGTTTGTTAAAACATGCCTCAGTGACGTGGTTGAAATCTTGTTTCCAGAAAACCAAAAACTGAAACAAGGTGGAGGATTGTTCAAGGCAAGGAATGTCAGAAGTCCCACTCATTTCATTTAAAGAAGCACCATGCGTAGGAAGATAAAAAACTTGTTCACATTTAGTTTACTGAGAGTTTGTGTGAGAGTGCACACAATGTTCATTGTTGATAATAACTGGCCTCTGAATACTAGTAGGAGAGGTTTAATTCAATTTCTGTCAATATTATGGTGTGTGACATTTACAATAAATCTGTCAGAGCAGAGCTATGTGTGTGTGTCTGTGTGAGGGTGTGTGTGTGTCTTTGGGAGGGAGGATCTTGAGTGTGTGTGTAAAGTTCTAGATGTTCATTTAGTCTGTGTGAGAGAGAGAGGGGAGGAAGAGAGTGAGGGAGCACAGAGAAAGGCTGAGAACAGAAGAGAGAAGGAGAGGGGGGGGCCATCTGTGACTGTGTGTATGATGTGGCTCTTTTTACAGTAACATAGAAACATGTTTGGCTCTTAACCTCTGACTGGTTGGCCACCCCTGATGTATGTTATCAATATATTGATATATTGATAAGATACATGATGTCCACCATCATGTTGATTCCCAGTAGGACGTCACCTCCTGCTGTGTGGATGGACATCTGAAGAGTTAGTGTGTTGTTGTGATGAATCAAATTAAACAGACACTTACACTTCTTTAGAGTCGACCTCAGGTCAGGCAGCTTCTTCCTCTTCATGCACTTCTTTACAGCTGGTTTCAGGTCAGGCAGCTTCTCCATCTCCATGTCCAGCGTCTCCTTCAGCTGATCCAGGGATCTCCTCAAGGTCCCTGCGTATGACGGAGGAGGAGGGACCTCCACCCTGGTCCAGTCCCTGGTGTGTGGAGGATTCTTCAGGGAACTGAAGCTCTGGAGGAAGTGGAGGTGGTCTTCAGTGTGTGAGAGCTGCTTCACCTCTGAGCTCCTATTGGTCAGATCTTTAACTTCCTGCTCCAGCTCTTTGATGAGGTCTTCAGCTTGTCTCTCGATGGATTTCAGTTTCTCTTGAACCGTTTGGTTGAGATCGTCCCGACACTTTTCAATGCAGCGCATCAGAGCGGCGAGGACCTTCTCACCGTCGGCTAGCTCTCGGTCTGCGTCTGCTCTGCTGAGCTTCACTGCGTCTATGATCTTCTGAATCTTTCTTTTTCTCTCCTGGATCATCTGCTGAACATCAGACTCTATCTTCCCCAGCTGGGCCTTCTTCAGCTCATATTCCTCCTTCAGAGGTACAACAGGATGGGACCTGTGGTCCCCCTCTGTACAGAACTGACACACACACACCTGTTCAGTCTGGCAGAAGAGCTCCAGAAGTTGATAATTGTGTTTCTTACACATCCTGTCTTCCAGACGGTCCTGAGGCTCCACCAGCTTATGTTTCTTCAGGCCTGCGACTCTCTGATGTGGCTCCAGGTGGGAGTGGCAGAAGGACATAAAACACACTAGACAGGACTTGACAGCCTTCAGCTGGGTCCCGGTACAGACGTCACAGGGAACTTCTCCTGGTTGAACACAAGGCTGCTCTTTGACCGGTACGGACCGTCTAAACTGATCAACCATCTCTGATAAGAGATAATTGACCCGTAGATCGGGTCTTGTGTGGAACAGCTTGTTGCAAACAGGACATTTGAACTGGACCTTGTCCTCCCAGAACGTGGTGATACAGGCTCTACAGAAGTTGTGTCCACATGGTGTGGAAACTGGACTCTTGAACACATCCAGACAGACGGAACAGGAAAAGTTCTCCTCAGACCAGGAAGTGTTAGCAGAGGCCATTCCTAGAACACATTGTTGAATCAAGTTAAAAAACAATCACATTCTTTTTAAAATGTATTACAATGGTTATATTTGTACATATATATGAGTGATGGAGTAGCGTAGGGCTTGATATAAACATATAATACACATCTAATACTACATGAACTTAACAATGGTCCACCATCAAAGTGTCTCACCTTAGAACGATGTCCACCGCTTAGTTGGACAAAGGAACTGTCTGTCTCCACGTCGAGTCACAAAGAGAGGAACTGTCTGTCTCCACGTCGAGTCACAAAGAGAGGAACTGTCTGTCTCCACGTCGAGTCACAAAGAGAGGAACTGTCTGTCTGCACGTCGCGCCTTGCTGCTTTGGTTTCGGTGAGTTCTGTTTCCTCAAAAGTGACTCATCATCTCGCCCCGCCCCCCCTCGCGACCCCCCTCGCGGGGAGAGAGAGAGAGAGAGAGGATTAATGAGTGACTCATCTTTCTCTCTACTCCCACACACACACACACACCCTGAACAATCTATCGTCCTCTCTCTCTCTCTCTCTCACTCTCCCCGCGAGGGGGGTCACTCAGTCATGAACTATAATAACCTTATTAACATATGAACCATAGACAGAGAGCTCTGAGGACCAGAAGCTCAGACACACACAGTCTCTGACCGTACTTTGATTCATTTTCAATAAAATCTGAATTGTACAATATTGTAACATGATGTAATTTATCATTCAGAAGCATACACTTTAATCAATATAGACTATTGATTACTGACTGCAACTGTTGAGAAGTTTCTCTAAAATGGTTCACAGTCTTGTTGGGTTGGATTCTTCTTGTGTTGTTTCCTGGTTTGTATTTCAGGTTACACCCTTTACTGGTAGGCACACACACACACACACACACACACACACACACAAACACACACACACACACACACACACACACACACACACACACACACACACACACACGCACACACGCACACACACACACACACACACAAACACACACACACACACACACACGCACACACACACACACACACACACACACACACACACACACACACACACACACACACACACACACACACACACACACACACACACACACGCACACACGCATACGCACGCACGCACACACACACACCCTGAACAGCCTATCTTCCTCTCTCTCTCTCTCTCTCTCTCTCTCTTTCTCTCTCTCTCCTCCTCTCCTTACTCTCTCTCTCGCACGCAAGCACGCACAGATACAGGCACACACACACGCATGCACGCACGCACGCATGCACAAACAGACACAGGCGCACACACACAGACACACACTCACGCACAGACACACACTCACACACAGGCGCACACACACAGACACACACTCACACACAGACACACACACACTCACATACAGACACACACACTCACGCACAGACACACACACACTCACGCACAGACACACACTCACACACAGACACAGGCGCACACACACACTCACACACTCACACACAGACACACTCAAAAACAGAAACACACAGACACACACACAGACACACACACAGACACACACTCACACTCACACACAGACACACACTCACACTCACACACAGACACACACTCACACACAGGCTGTGTTCCACTTCAGGGGCTGCAGCCTTAAGGGCCCATTTGAAGGCTCTTCTAACACGTGCTAAATGGGACGCTCTAGTCTACGGACTACTTCCTGGACGCGTCACCAGCCGCGTCACGAAGCGCGGAGGTGCGGAAATGGTCCCGAGGCTTTGGTTCAGAGAGGTTGATACCAGGGAGATGGATTCATTGTTCAACATGGCCCCAGACAGGCCTGTTTAGTGGACTTTATTAGAACTCATTACAACTGATCAACTTAAGAACTGGAGCTTCACCGCCGGCCTCAACGGGTCATGTTATTTAGGCTGAGAGAGAACCATGGCCATTGGTCAATATTGGTTAAGTTTGAATTACTATTTATATATATATATGTAGGAGCCATTATTTGGTTACTTGTGATGATGACACCTGCTGGCCGATCTATATATTGTTGTAGCTTCTATTGTGGCGCACTAAGGGTTAATTGGCCCGAGTGGTTCACCGGTGGCTCACTCACCTGTGTTAATTAGCTGAAGACAAAGGACTGTGGGCAGAACAGTGTGGAAATGTTTGGAGACGCCAGCAGGAAAATGGTTTTTCAATTGATATGTTGATACGTTTGATAGCTACGTTGATAGTTTGATAAAGTTTGATACGTTTATAGTTTGAGTTATTCTTGATGAATCGACCGATTTACTTTGTAAAGAGCTTAAGTAAACACAGAGTTTAATTTACCTTTGTTTGAAGGAGTTTTATTTTGGAATCTATTGAAACCCCTGAGGCGTCAAGATGAAGTGACTTAATGGAAGGCACTACAAAGTTTGAAAAACCAATGCTTTGGAGCCACGGACTTTTGCGTTTGGAATTACTGGAATTGCTGGAAGTAGGCGTACTTGTTTTGGATTACTGGCGTTGGCAGAGCTAGACTGCAACTTCGTGATCGTGGATATATTTCCGAATTGCGGGATGTATGGACCTAACGTTAGTGAAAGATCTGCATCGCATCTTCACTGGTGGTGTGAGTAAACTGTGGAACTGTATGTGAGCCGCCGTGCTCGCACAATGACTATGTGGGCCGCCGCGCTCGCACATTGACATTGACTTTGCCGTTGCGCTTAAACTTTAATGAGAAGGACTTTACGTTTTGGTATTCTTGGATTTAAGAGAATTTAAGTGATTATGCAAATACTTTTGGGTGAGAATATCTCAGTTAAAATCGAAAATGTCTGATTTAGAGTTGGAGTCTGAAGTGACAGAAAAGCAGTTAGAGTCTGAAGTGACAGGAAAGCAGAACGAAGAAGAAGCAAAGAAACTGTTTAAGTTATTAGGTACCCGTAGAGGGAAGCTTGGAGTTTTGACACGAAAGAAAAATGAAATTAATGTTCTAATAGAAGCGGCACATGACAAGGAAACTGTGTTAAAACAAATTAGGTTGTTCGAAGGATATTTCAGTGAATTTAAAGAATTACAAGTAGCAGTTCAGAGTTTGTTAAAAGATGAGTACGAGTTGGAGGCCGACAAACTTGATTGGTACGAGCCCAAATTGATTTTTTATCAAGGTTTTCTTGAAGGAGTGTATAAATGGGCCGAAGGCAAAGAAGATGAGGTGGAGGAGGATGGGGAAGTTAACCCTATTAAGGCATCTCAAGCTAGTGTGCCGCAGAGCTGTAAGGCCGCAAGCGCACGTTCTAGTCGCATTAGTGGAGCGTCGCGAGAATCAGCGCATTTAAGGGCTGAGGCAGAGTGCGCAGCACTAAAGGCAAAATCTAGAGTACTGACTGACAAGCTGGAGTTGGATGTGGAGGAGGCAAAACTAAAAGCACGGAGAGAGAGAGTTGCCTTAGAATCTGAGCTTGCTGCTGCCGAAGCAAAGGTTTGCGTTTACCGGGAGTCAGAAGTAAAACTTTTACCTGGTGGTTACCGATATGACGTGACCACTGAACATAAAATCCCTGCTACAACGCAAAGGCCTGCAAGACCACATAGAGAGGACGTAGCTTCCCAAAGAGACAGCGTACAGCTTGCTCAAGAGCCCATATCTCCCCACGTAGTCAGTAGACAGCCTGCTCAATTTGCTGGTTCACATAGTGAAGCTAACCAGCATATTACTGACGTGTTGAAAAAACAAACTGAAATAACGGAATTGTTGGTCAAGCAGCAAACACTTTCCCTTCTTCCTGATCGGGAAATCCCTGTTTTTGATGGTGATGCTCTGCATTATAGAACCTTCATCAAGGCATTTGAGCAGTGTATAGAAAGAAACACCACTATGATGGATGATCGTCTGTATTACTTGCAACAGTATACAAAAGGCCAACCTAGAAGCCTGGTCACGAGTTTTTTGCACATGGACCCAACTGTAGGCTATATGGAAGCTAAAAAACAGCTTGAATTTCAGTTTGGAAACCGCTTTAAAATTGCATCTGCTTTCATGACTAAAGCTCTGAACTGGCCAGTGATAAAGCCTGAGGATGGCACTGGGCTAAGGTCTTATGCTCTTTTCTTGCGCAGCTGCTATCACACCATGCAAGACATTGATGGTCTAAGAGAGCTGGAGAACTCTACCAATCTCAGACAAATTGCATCCAAACTTCCGTTTAGGCTGCGTGACAAATGGCGTGTGAATGTGTGTAACATGCAAGACCAAGACAAGAGAGTGACCTACAAAGACCTGGTCGAATTTCTAGAGAAACAGTCTAGAACAATGCTCGATCCAGTGTTTGGAGACCTAAGCAGTAGTAGCACAGTGGAAACTAAAAAGGTCTTCTTAAAGCCCAAACCTCAAACAGTGGGCAGTAAACCTAGAGACCGAGCCAGCTTTGCAACTACAGTTGTTCATGTACCTGGCACAAGAAACAATGAATGTAAACAAAAAACAAACAGCACTGCCTTTGAAAGGCCTTGTTTATTTTGTGAAAAGAATCACACATTCGAACACTGTGAGCTCTTTCAGAGTAGACCAAACACTGAGAGAATTGAATATATGAAAACAAATGGCATGTGTTTTGGATGTCTAACAAAGGGACATGTGAGCAGAACCTGTAAGAAAAAAATGACCTGTGAAAAGTGTTCTCTTTCTCATCCAACCATTCTGCATATCCACAGAGACAAACAAAAGGACGACCGGAGAGATGACCATGTCTTACCTGCAAGTAGCGCCATGGTGTCCGTGAAAGATGACATGCACACTGGTGAAACGAGAGAGTGTACACTTGCTATTGTGCCAGTTAAGGTGAAGATGTTCAACTCAGACAAAATCATTCACACTTATGCGTTCTTGGATCCTGGCAGTTCTGCAACATTTTGCGCAGACTCACTTAAAAGGAAATTAAACGCTCCGGGAAAAAACTGCAAAATCCTGCTGCGCACAATGGGGCAAGAGAGGCCAGTCAGCAGCAGTGTAGTGTCTGGTCTTGAAATTAGTAATATGACAGGCCAGACGTTTCATAAGCTCCCAGAGGTTTACACGCAAACAAAACTGCCAGTCTCAAAGCATCATATACCAAAACAAGACTCAATAAATAAGTGGAAATACCTTCATGAGGTGAAAATACCACAGGTGGACGCTGACATTGAATTGCTAGTTGGAACAAATGCTGCCAAACTTATGGAACCATGGAAAATCATTAATAGCAGAGGTAGTGGGCCATACGCTGTTAAGACACCCTTAGGATGGGTCCTCAATGGGCTCATGCAAGAAACCACATGTGAAGCAAAAGGCATCCATTCATGCGCTGTGGTTAATCGTATATCGGTGGCAAATTTGAATGATTTATTGATTCAACAATATCAGCATGATTTCCCAGAGTTGAAAGCTGAGGAAAAAACAGAGATGTCAATAGCAGACAAACGATTCATGTCAATCATGGAAAGTTCAAAGGAACTGAGAAATGGACATTATTACTTGCCGTTACCCTTCAAAGACAATGATGTAACAATGCCAAGCAATTACCAGCAGGCACAGCAACGGGTCCTGTCTCTGAAAAGGAAATTGGAAAGAAATGCACATTATCATAAAGAATACACAACCTTCTTGGAAAGTGTCATCGAAAAGGGCTATGCAGAGACGGTGCCGTCTGATGAACTGAAAGGAGAAAGTGGAACCGTGTGGTATATGCCACATCATGGAGTGCACCATCCAAAAAAGGGCACTTTGAGAGTAGTCTTTGACTGCTCAGCTTCCTTTCAGGGAATATCTTTAAACAGCAAACTCATACAAGGTCCAAACCTCACTAGCAATCTGGTGGGTGTTCTTCTTCGCTTTCGCCAAGAGCCAATCGCCTTAATGGCAGATATAGAAAGCATGTTCCACCAGGTGCGGGTTGCTGATAGGCATGTTAATTTCTTGCGATTTTTGTGGTGGCCCAACGGTGACACAAGTCAGCCACTTAGGGAATACAGAATGACTGTACACATATTCGGGGCAACATCCTCACCAAGTTGTGCGAGTTTCGCCCTAAGACAGACTGCAGAAGACTTCAAAGACTTCTTCTCCAGAGAAACAATGGAAACAATAAAGTGCAATTTTTATGTCGATGATTGTTTAAAGAGTATAACGACTGAAGCTGATGCTATCATGATGTGTAAGGAGCTTGAACCCGCATGTGCAATGGGAGGCTTTCGCTTGCACAAATGGATCAGCAACAGTAGAAATGTTCTCATGTCCATCCCACAGGCAGACCGAGCAAAAGAGGTCAAAGACCTTGACCTAGAATCCAGTGATTTACCTGTGGAGAGAAGTCTCGGCATCCAGTGGCATGTAGAAAGGGACCAACTTACCTTTGCTGTGAGCCTCAAAGACCAGCCATGTACTAGAAGAGGAATATTGTCAATTATAGCTTCTGTTTATGAGCCTCTTGGCTTTATTTGTCCTTTCGTTCTTACAGCTAAAAGCATCCTGCAGGACTTGTGCAGGCAGAATTATGCCTGGGACAAAGAGCTACAAGCGCACTACGTCCAGATGTGGCAGGAATGGCTGACAGGACTGAGTCACATCAGAGAGCTCGTAGTCAGCAGATGTATGAAGCCCATGAACTTTGGTCAGGTAACATCTGCCCAACTACATCACTTCAGTGATGCTTCAGAAGGTGGCTATGGATGTGTATCATATCTTCGTCTTGAGAATGCAGAAGAGAATGTGCATATCTCCTTCTTAATGGGGAAGTTGCGTGTCGCACCCCTGAAGCACATGACCATGCCAAGAGAAATGATGCTGAATGTGAATGTTAAAGATTCTGATGAAAGTAAACCATGTCAAATGAAAGAACAAATGCAAGTGAGTAAAAAATGCATTAATGTACAGCCCATCTCTTTGGATGATCTGAAAACAGCAGAACATGCCGTCATACAATTTGCTCAAATTGAATGTTACTCTGAAGAAATAGAAACCTTGCAAAAGGGTGACACTTACGTCAGTCGTCAGAGCACAATTCGTAAGCTGGATCCTTTGCTAAAAGGTGGACTACTTCATACTGGAGGAAGATTAAGCAGAATGGCTATGCCAGAGGACCAAAAACACCCTGTGATCCTTCCAAAACACCATCACGTGTCCAAGCTTGTGTTGAAACAAGTTCATGAACAGTTAGGCCACTGTGGAAGAAATCATATGTTGTCCAAACTGCGGCAGTGCTATTGGATTCCGGCAGCAAATGCTCTTGCTAGAAAGATATGCTCTGAATGTGTCCTATGCAAACGCCAACATTCGAACCTTGGTGAGCAAAAGATGGCAGACCTCCCGAAAGAAAGACTAACACCAGACTTGCCACCTTTCAGCTTTGTTGGTGCTGATTACTTTGGCGCAATCACAGTGAAGAGGGGTCGTAGTGATGTGAAAAGATACGGTGTAATTTTTACATGTCTCACTACAAGGGCAGTCCACTTGGAAATTGCTTATTCACCGAATACAGATTCATGCATTCATGCTATTCGCAGATTTATAAGCAGACGGGGTCAGGTGACGCAAATACGATCTGACAATGGCACGAATTTAACATCAGCTGACAAGGAGCTAAAGAATGCAGTTAAAGAATGGAACCAAAGTAACAAACTGAAAGTTGCCCTGCAACAGAAAGGAATAAAATGGACTTACAACCCACCAGCCGCTTCGCACTTTGGAGGAATATGGGAGAGAATTATAAAGCAAGTCAAACAAATACTCTTGTCCATTACCAGAGAACAGACATTGGATGATGAATCCTTGCACACCTTCATCCGTGAGGTAGAATCTATTCTCAACAGCCGCCCACTTACCACAGTATCAGACAACCCAACTGACCTTGAGCCTCTCACCCCAAATCACCTTTTGTTGCTTAAAGGCCCGTATTACCCCCAGGTGTATTTCACAAGTCAGAACTCTACAGTAGGAAAAGATGGAAGCAGGTACAATATTTAGCCGATTTATTTTGGAAAAGATGGGTTCCAGAGTATCTTCCCAGTTTGCAAGAGAGACAGAAATGGTTCAAGCAAAAGAGAAATGATATGTGTGGAGACATTGTTTTAGTTGCAGATCCTAATGCACCAAGGGGATCTTGGATGTTAGGTAGAGTGGTTGATGCACACAAGGACTCAAAGGGAGTTGTTCGTAGTGTAACTTTGAAAACAAAAACAAGTGTTGTTGATCGTCCAATAGCAAAGCTGTGTTTATTGCTGGAAAACAACGTGTGAATATGTAAATATGAATGTTTATGTGATTTGAATTAATGCACACACGTACACTGATATCTTGTGCATTCACATGGACTATGCGCCACATAAGGACTGCCATCTGCAGCGTACTTACATGCGTACACATGCACATACACTACATACACACATGGACAAATTGACTCTTGTATAAGCAGTGCCTCTTATGGTGCGATGGACTTTATGGACTTAAATTGAGTTTTTGTAAAAAAAAAAAGGAAAAAAAAAAGGACTTGTGTTGAATAACAATGTACTACACTGATGTTTAATGTCGTTCCGATTTATGATTATGGATTGAGAGAAATGTATGGCTCCATATTATTATTTTAGTTTGTTATTGTACCTTACCTGGTAGCAATAAGGGGGGCGATGTGTAGGAGCCATTATTTGGTTACTTGTGATGATGACACCTGCTGGCCGATCTATATATTGTTGTAGCTTCTATTGTGGCGCACTAAGGGTTAATTGGCCCGAGTGGTTCACCGGTGGCTCACTCACCTGTGTTAATTAGCTGAAGACAAAGGACTGTGGTCAGAACAGTGTGGAAATGTTTGGAGACGCCAGCAGGAAAATGGTTTTTCAATTGATATGTTGATACGTTTGATAGCTACGTTGATAGTTTGATAAAGTTTGATACGTTTATAGTTTGAGTTATTCTTGATGAATCCACCGATTTACTTTGTAAAGAGCTTAAGTAAACACGGAGTTTAATTTACCTTTGTTTGAAGGAGTTTTATTTTGGAATCTATTGAAACCCCTGAGGCGTCAAGATGAAGTGACTTAATGGAAGGCACTACAATATACATACAGATATATATATATATATATATATATATATATAAATATATATATAGAGAGAGAGAGAGAGAGAGAGAGAGAGAGAGAGAGAGAGAGAGAGAGAGAGAGAGAGAGAGAGACAGAGAGTTGACTACAGTATCTCTGACTCGGTATCAAAGCATGATGAACCAGTTGGTCCAGTTCCCCTCCCAGTTCAGTTCCTTTCAGACTAACCTCTTCTAGGCTGTTGTTCCATGACTCACTCAGTCATGAACTATAATAACCTTATTAAAATATGAACCATAGACAGAGAGCTCTGAGGACTAGAAGCACACACAGACACGCACACACTCACACACAGACACACACTCACACACAGACACACACACACTCACGCACAGACACACACTCACACACAGACACAGGCGCACACACACACACACACACACACACACACACACACACACGCGCACACACACACACACACGCACACACACACACACACACATACACACACACACACACACACACGCGCACACACATGCACACACGCACACACAAACACGAACACACACACATACACAAATAGACAGAGATAGACAGCTAGAAAGACAGACAGACACACATACTTACACACACACACACACACACAGACACACACACACACATGCAGATACACCTACACAAATACAGCCACACACACAAGTCAAGTCAAGTCAAGTCCAGTTTATTGTCACTTCACAGTTTACACAAGTATAAAGCAGTGGGTGGAAATCTGATGTGCAAAACCCCACGACAGACAGCAGTTATAAAATAAGATAACAATTTATAAAAATACAATACAAATTGAATAAAACAGAATAGAATAAAAGTTAAAAAATATAAATAAAAATACAATTTATAAAATGCGATAAATGGGCACAGAAAAAGATCAATATGTATATATAAATGGATGTAATAACATCTCCATTGTTATATGCTATAGGCCCTTGTTCAGCAGCCTGATGGCCTGACTGTGGAAGCTGTCTCTGAGTCTATTTGTACGGCACGTGATACTGAGGTATCGCCTGGCTGACGGTGAAAGGAATACAGCTCGTGGCTGGGGCACGCACACACACACACACACACACACACACATACACACACACACACACACACCACGCACGCACGCACGCACACACGCACGCACACACACACACACACACACACACACACACACACAACACACACCCACCCACCCACCCACCCACACACACACACACACACACACACACACACACACACACACACACAGGCACAGTTGTCACTTCCTCTCAACCAAACATGATGTGTGTTTAGCTGCTGGAGGGGAGAGGTGCAGAGAGACTGGGGCCTGGGTGAGAGGGGGGGAGAGGAGCAGAGAGACTGGGGCCTGGGTGAGAGGAGGGGAGAGGAGAAGAGAGACTGGGGCCTGGGTGAGAGGAGGGGAGAGGAGCAGAGAGACTGGGGCCTGGGTGAGAGGAGGGGAGAGGAGCAGAGAGACTGGGGCCTGGGTGAGAGGAGGGGAGAGGAGCAGAGAGACTGGGGCCTGGGTGAGAGGAGGGGAGAGGAGCAGAGAGACTGGGGCCTGGGTGAGAGGAGGGGAGAGGAGCAGAGAGACTGGGGCCTGGGTGAGAGGAGGGGAGAGGAGCAGAGAGACTGGGGCCTGGGTGAGAGGAGGGGAGAGGAGCAGAGAGACTGGGGCCTGGGTGAGAGGAGGGGAGAGGAGCAGAGAGACTGGGGCCTGGGTGAGAGGAGGGGAGAGGAGCAGAGAGACTGGGGCCTGGGTGAGAGGAGGGGAGAGGAGCAGAGAGACTGGGGCCTGGGTGAGAGGAGGGGAGAGGAGCAGAGAGACTGGGGCCTGGGTGAGAGGAGGGGAGAGGAGCAGAGAGACTGGGGCCTGGGTGAGAGGAGGGGAGAGGAGCAGAGAGACTGGGGCCTGGGTGAGAGGAGGGGAGAGGAGCAGAGAGACTGGGGCCTGGGTGAGAGGAGGGGAGAGGAGCAGAGAGACTGGGGCCTGGGTGAGAGGAGGGGAGAGGAGCAGAGAGACTGGGGCCTGGGTGAGAGGAGGGGAGAGGAGCAGAGAGACTGGGGCCTGGGTGAGAGGAGGGGAGAGGAGCAGAGAGACTGGGGCCTGGGTGAGAGGAGGGGAGAGGAGCAGAGAGACTGG
>CM051023.1:8866218-8872790 GCA_027704905.1 Muraenolepis orangiensis | reverse complement strand
GGGGTTGTCATACTTTTGCTGGACTTTCTGGACTCTTCTAGTAATCATAACAATCAAGACTCAAGATTCAAGATTATAGATGTTTTTATTTGCAATATGCAATAACAAGTTCAATGGAATACTCCATATTCCCCCCCGCAAGTATGAATGTTCTAAAGTAATAAAGACCTTAGCTACCAAATAAGGGTCGAAGGTCAAGTTTGGTCTCAGGATTCATGTGCACGTTCAACAACGTCATAAAAAGACATTTTCTGCCACATTTTCAATGATCTGCTGAAGGGAACTTGGATGGCCAGCAGTAGAACTTTAAGGTAATTGTTGGCAGTTCAACACTCGTACTCGTATTTACGTCCACAATTGTCACTAGAAATGTATTTTAAAAGCTGACTATGTCCAGCGTCGCTCATTCACAAATCTGGTTGTGGTGTTTCCTCTAGTTGTGTCATAATTGTTGTGTGGTTTGGTTGTGTGGGCGGCAGGACAGCTCAGTCTGTTGGACTTGGGGCTTGGGAACCGGAAGGTCGCCGGTTCAAGTCCCCGGAAAGGAACATGACCAACGGAATGAGAAGTGGTACTCGGCCACTTCTCCTCCTGGGTTCACTGCCTCAGTGCCCTCGAGCAAGGCACCGGACCCCTCCCCTGCTCCCCTGTATATCCAATAGCTGGTACCCACTGCTCCTCATACTAGGATGGGTTACATGAGAGGAACTCATCTCACTGTGTGGACATGAGACCAAGAAAGAGGAAGTGATTCAGATTAGTAAACCCAATGCGTCTGAGGATCTTAACTCGTCCACACAGCAGAGCAGGAGGCTCACAAGTTATCTGGTTTTCTGTCCACTTGGCTCATATTTGAGTAGGAGTGAAGACTCTTCCAGCGGCCTTCCACTTCAGCATAACACTGGAGCACTATTCAGGGACCTGTCTCAGTCAGAACAATCACAAGCTTTAAGACTCACACACAGAGATGGGCTCTGAGGCCGATCCAGTAGATCCACACCACACCAATATACATGTTGAACTAAGTAATAGTACACCTTGTACTCCATGTGTCACCATATGCAATGTTAACATCGCACACAATGGACAAATGTTTAATTCATTTAAAACCTCAAATTACATTCTCACAATTGTCCAAAGAGGAGGAAGCAACATGTGATAGGAATCATAAAAATACACAGCTTGTACATTTATTAATGTCCCTCATTTAGGAGAATCACCACAAACTGTTCAGCAAAACCAACGACTGATAGAAATAAACATGGAGTTAAGAAAATAGGAAACATTGTTCTACGATGTATGCAATGAGGAATCATATATAGAATAGGCGCTGGGCACATGCACACACACACACACACACACACACACACACACACACACACACTTTGTGTGAGTGAGTGTGCGTGTGTGTGTGTGTGTGTGTGTGTGGGGGTGTGTGTGTGTGTGTATGTGTGTGTGTGTTGTGGGGGGGGGTGTGTGTGTGTGTGTGTGTGTGTGTGTGTGTGTGTGTGTGTGTGTGTGTGTGTGTGTGTGTGTGTGTGTGTGTGTGTGTGTGTGTGTGTGTGTGGTGTGTGTGTGTGTGTGTGTGTGTGTTGTGGCGCCCCGGGCTCCACTGGGAAGCATGCTGGGCCACCCTTTGGCCAGGTGGTAGAACACCGGTACTACACCTCTGAGCTCCTAGCAGGATCAGCACCACGGAGAGCTCAGACGGTAACCGCCCACTCGTCAGGCCGAATGGGGAACACCTGGAGCGGCTCGTCAGGCCTGACGCCGTACACCTGGAGGGGAGCCGCTCAAGAAGGCCAGAGGCAGGGAGAAAAGGGAGAGCGTGGAAGGAAGAGGAGAGGAACAGTATGTGGTAAGAGGCCGCAGGCCAACCCGGACTGAAAGCCGCGGCGCGCTATGTGAGCGTTAATGCCGAAGCACGATTGTTAACAGCGATCGTGTCTCCAGCCTTAACCCCTGGCGGCGGTGTTGCTGCCCTAACGGGAGCCCCAGGAGGCGGACCAACACCCCACGAGCCCCGGCCCAGGACAGCTACCCCGGGGCGACCAAGAGAGAGGGAGACTGTACCCCAACCGGGAGGACCGTTTGATTTACCGTTATCCCCTTTCCCCCCTACCCCCACCTGTTTAAACAAATAAACCCTTTTGTTACACCTGCAACCGCTGTGGTCCTCCCTCCGCCAACGTGTGTGTGTGTGTGTGTGTGTGTGTGTGTGTGTGTGTGTGTGTGTGTGTGTGTGTGTATAGAAACTAATTTAACTACAGCTATAGAGGAGCATAACTAGTGTGTGTGTGTGTATCTATAGACACATTTAACTACAGCTATAGAGGAGCATAACTACGGTGTGTGTGTGTGTGTGATTGTCTTGGTCTGTGAACTCTGTTGATGTGGGGTTTCAGTACGCTGTAGTTTGACAGGAAGTGAAAGGAGGAACTCAGTGCTCCACTCAGCATGAAGGCTCTGCTCCTTGGATGTACTGAGGGGGGACACGGGGGGTAGACTGATCCTCACTAGGTCCCTCTTTGATATATATATACACACACCTGCAGCCATGTTGCTAGATCTATGTTTATATATAGATAGATATATATCTCTACATACAGTTTATCTCTCTCTATACATCTACATATATTTACTTGTAATTGTGTGTGATTTCTTATTAGAGAACAGACAGTCTCTTTCTATCTAAAGATAGATTTGATCCATCTATAGATAGATAGATAGATATTTAGATCTAAATATATATAGATCTATGGATCTATATGTAATTCTATATATGAACTTGTAACTGCTTGTGATTTCTAATAAGAGGAGGACAGATCTCTCTGGGGTCTCTAGAACATTCTTTATTTCATGATGATCTCCAAAAAACAAAAACACATCAAACACACACACAGTGAGACAATGGTGAGTGTGTGTGTGTGTGTGTGTGTGTGTGTGTGTGTGTGTGTGTGTGTGTGTGTGTGTGTGTGTGTGTGTCACACAGAAAGATAAAGTGTTACTTTCAAGAATCTTGTGAAAATAAGTGATATATGAGAATATGAGTGACAGATGTATACATATATATATATACATATATACACACATATCTATCTATAGATCTATATGGGTCATACATGGACAAGAGCGTAGTACATTATTTGCTGCAAACAAACAAACAAACAAACAGTTAAAGTGAATTCCCCCCGCATCTCTCCAGCATCTTTAGAACCAAAAAGATATATTCCTTCATGCCTTCTTCCAAGCCTTCTCCTCTCTCAGGGGTCCACATCCCACCCATATCTGGTCCACATCCCACCCACATCAAGTCCAAATCCTGCCCAAATCCCGCCCACATCCGGTTCAAATCCCGCCCTCATCCGGTAAACATCCCGCCCATATCCGGTACACATCCCGCCCATATCTGGTCCACATCCCGCCCATATCTGGTCCACATCCCGCCCACATCAAGTCCAAATCCTGCCCACATCCGGTTCAAATCCCGCCCACATCCGGTACACATCCCGCCCACATCTGGTCCAAATCCCACCCACATCCGGTCCAAATCCCACCCACATCCGGTCCAAATCCCACCCACATGTGTATTTCTATGTGTGTGTGTGTGTGTATTTCTGTGTGTGTTGCTACAAGCGACACAGAGACACTGAGGAACCATAACCCTTAAACCCAAACCCAAACCCAGGGAGGAGGTCCTCCTGGGTGAATGTGGACTGGAAGGTGTGGATGAGTGTCAGTGTGTCTGAGGACCCTCCTCCATCTGGGGACACTCTGTAGAAGGAGAGAGAGCCAGCAGGTCGGTCCACATACACTCCTACTCTGTTAGAGGGGAGGAGATCTATGGCTGTTTTACTACCGTTGTACCAGACAGAGTAACAATCATCAGAACACTCAAGACTCCAGGACTTGTTGTTTAATCCAAGACAGCTGTCTTTACCTACTCCTCTCCTAGTGATTCCTCTGTATGTCACTCCTATATCAACACCTCCTCCTTCCACCTCCACCTCCCAGTAACAGCGGTCAGTCAGACCGTCTCTACACAACACCTGGTAATGGGAGTCAAATCTCTCCAGGTGATCAGGATACGACTCCTCCTTTCTAACCCTCGTCACCTTCCTGTTGTCCTCAGACAGAGAGAGTCCTCTGTTGGCTGTGTTTGGGTCCAGTGTGAGTTCACACTCATCTGATGGGAGAGAGAACCAAACACATGATGAGTCTACACAGAAATACTCCTGATGAGGTCATCAAGATATCAGCCGTTTCAAGTCAGTTCAATAAACCTTTTAAAAATGGGTGAAGCCATGAATAATGACTGAGGAAGAAATATGAGTAAGTAACACTGAGTAAGAATATGTATATACTTATATATTAATATATACATTATTATATATTAATAGATATATTTTAAATCATGTTTATGAATATTATAAAATTAAAAGGATTCATTGTGATGGTTATTGAAGATAAGAGTTAGTCAGAGTAAGAGTTAAGAGTTAACAGTTAGTGTGAGGTAAGAGGTAAGAGTTAGTGTGTTGTGATGACTTAAACTAAACAGACACTTACACTTCTTTAGAGTCGACCTCAGGTCAGGCAGCTTCTTCCTCTTCATGCACTTCTTTACAGCTGGTTTCAGGTCAGGCAGCTTCTTCATCTCCATGTCCAGTGTCTCCTTCAGCTGATCCAGGGATCTCCTCAAGGTCCCTGCGTATGACGGAGGAGGGACCTCCACCCTGGTCCAGTCCCTGGTGTTTGGAGGATTCTTCAGGAATCTGAAGCTCTGGAGGAAGTGGAGGTGGTCTTCAGTGTGTGAGAGCTGCTTCACCTCTGAGCTCCTATTGGTCAGATCTTTAACTTCCTGCTCCAGCTCATTGATGAGGCCTTCAGCGTGTTTCTCTATGGATTTTAGTTTCTCTTGAACAGTTTGTTTGTGATCATCCCGACACTTTTTAACGCAGCTCATCAGAGCGTCGAGGACCTGGTCACCATCGACTATCTCTCGGTCTGCGTCTTCTTTGCTGCGCGTTACTGCGTTTTTGGTCTCCTGAATCTTTCTTTTTCTCTCCTGGATCATCTGCTGATCTTCAGACTCTATCTTCCCCAGCTGGGCCTTCTTCAGCTCATATTCCTCCTTCAGAGGTACAACAGGATGGGACCTGTGGTCCCCCTCTGTACAGAGCTGACACACACACACCTGTTCAGTCTGGCAGAAGAGCTCCAGTAGTTGATAATTGTGTTTCTTACACATCCGGTCTTCCAGACGGTCCTGAGGCTCCACCAGCATATGTTTCTTCAGGCCTGCGACTCTCTGGTGTGGCTCCAGGTGGGAGTGGCAGAAGGACATAAGACACACTAGGCAGGACTTGACAGCCTTCAGCTGGGTCCCGGTACAGACGTCACAGGGAACTTCTCTTGGTTCAACACAAGGCTGCTCTTTGACCGGTACGGACCATCTAAACTCGTTCGCCATCTCCGATAAGAGGGTATTGACCCGTAGATCAGGTCTTGTGTGGAACAGCTCGTTGCAAACAAGACATTTGAAGTGGACCTGGTCCTCCCAGAACGTGGTGATACAGGCTCTACAGAAGTTGTGTCCACATGGTGTGGAAACTGGACTCTTGAACACATCCAGACAGACGGAACAGGAAAAGTTCTCCTCAGACCAGGAAGGTTTTGCAGAGGCCATTCCTAGAACACATTGTTGAATCAAGTTAGAAAACAATCACATTATATTTATTGTTTATATGATAATGTGCACATTTCTACATTTTTACTGTACCTAACGTGTGTGTATATATATATAAATCTTAAGATTTATAACTTTTTTTAAGATTTATAATCTTTTTTAACTGCATACCCCTGCTCACTACCTGTTTATGAATTCTCATAAATATATACACATATAATTACATATGTACTATATCAATTCCTAAAATTCTGCACATATCTTAAACAGACTCCACACATTATTTTATACAGTTTTTATACCTAGTAGACTGTCTTACATCTTATTTAACCTCTGTACATTATATATTACCGTGCACTTTAATGGAACATTTACACTCTGGTTAGATGCTACATTATTTTTGCTGTACTGAACTTGATCTGTTCAATGATAATTATTAGATAATAATTAGAATCTAATCTAATGTTTAGACAACGGTTTAAACTGGTTTTAATGTCCCTATATGTGTATATATCTCTATCTATATGAGTGATGGAGTAGCGTAGGGCTTGATATAAACATATAATACACATCTAACACTACATGAACTTAACAATGGTCCACCATCAAAGTGTGTCCGTTGGAACAGGCTCCCTGGTGCAGAACTAACTCTTTGAAGCCCTTGGTCAACACTCACTACTCACCTTAGAACGCTGTCCACCGCTTAGTTGGACAAAGGCTGTGATGAGGGTTGTTTAACTCAGCGCTTTGTTGGTAAAAGACTGGTGTCCTTTGAACTGTTTATCTCCTCGTCGCGTCTTCCTGCTTAGGCTCCAGTACGATTCATTTCCTCAAACGTGACGTCATCTCGCGGCCCCGCCCCCCTGGCGTCAAGCCAGAACCAACA
>CM051023.1:8851218-8856218 GCA_027704905.1 Muraenolepis orangiensis | reverse complement strand
TGGGCCTTATGGGGGTGTTATATATATATCTATATATATATAGATATATATATCTATATATATATAGATATTTAAATGTATCTATATATAGATATAGATATATATCTATAGATAGATAGATAGATAGATAGATAGATAGATAGATAGATAGATAGATAGATAGATAGATAGATAGATATAGATATCTATAGATATCTATATCTATATCTATATCTATAGATATCTATATCTATATCTATATCTATATCTATAGATATCTATAGATATCTATAGATATAGATATCTATATCTATATATATATATAGCGCCGCCCGCTTCCTCAGCCGGCGCATGTCACCGGTGAACAAGCTCCATGACCGCGGGTCTGGGGACCAGGGGAGAGAAGGGAAGCCATTAAGGGGAAACAGAGCATTCCGTTGTAGTGACGCCCAGAGACCGCTAGATGGCGCCATGGAACCCAAACGGCTGCAAGAACCTGACGACAACAAAAGAACCTCAAGATCATCTGACCTTTAATGTTCATATCCTTGTAACGGACATGAATCAATTAATTCATAATACTACTTCAAAAAAGTAGCCGGTATGTCCACATTTCATCACAGTCAGGCTTAGAGACAGCTTCCACAGTCAGGCCATCAGGCTGCCACAGTTGGACACTTAAATATCACCTTTAGAGCAGCTGTTCTCAACCTGTGGTACCGGACCACCGGTGGTTCTTGCGCCCCTGCTGGTGGAACTCGGAGGGATCCCTGGAATCGCAATGTTTTAAAAAAATGTAATAAAACAAACTTTAAAATCAATTGTAAAACATGTTGTACAGTAATACTATTAACATACTGCTACACACACAGACAAATATCTATATATAGATATCTATAGATATAGATATATATAGATATCTATATCTATAGATATATCTATAGATATATCTATAGATATATCTATAGATATCTATAGATATAGATATCTATAGATATCTATAGATATAGATATATATATATATATATAGATATAGATATCTATATCTATATATATATATAGCGCCGCCCGCTTCCTCAGCCGGCGCATGTCACCGGTGAACAAGCTCTCTCCCCTGGTCTGGGGACCAGGGGAGTACTATACTATTAACATACTGCTACACACACAGACAAACGGACACACACACACACACACTCACAGACACACACACACACACACACAGACACACACACACACACACGCATAACAAACACATAAACACGCATGCACACACACATACATACATAACAAACACACGTACACACACACACACAGACAAACAGACACACACACATACATAACACACACACACACACACACACATTTGAGGGCACTCAATTCAGGTCAAATCATTAACAAAGGGTTAGGCAAAGTAAACCAACTCCAAAGGCCAGTGGCCCCCATTAACCCTAAAGCTGAAACACTGTGGATGTGTGAGCGTGTGTCTGTGTGTGTGCACCAGTGTGTGTCTGCGTGTGTGGTTTGTTATGTGTGCGTGTGCATGGTCACCTTGCGGGCCATGATCTCCGACGCCGGCCCCCTGGCGTGCCGCTAGCTGAGGCTCCGCCTCCCGGGACAGACCCAGCTGGAAGAGCACCAGCACAGAGTGTGTGTGTGTGTGTGTGTGTGTGTGTGTGTGTGTGTGTGTGTGGTGTGTGTGTGTGTGTGTGTGTGTGTGTGTGTGTGTGTGTGTGTGTGTGTGTGTGTGTGTGTTTATATCTATAGACACACATTTAACTACAGCTATAGAGGAGCATAACTACGGTATGTGTGTGTGTGTGTGTGTGTGTGTGTGTGGTGTGTGTGTGTGTGTGTGTGTGTGTATCTATAGACACTCATTTAACTACAGCTATAGAGGAGCATAACTACGGTATGTGTGTGTGTGTGTGTGTGTGTGTGTGTGTGTGTGTGTGTGTGTGTGTGTATCTATAGACACTCATTTAACTACAGCTATAGAGGAGCATAACTACGGTATGTGTGTGTGTGTGTGTGTGTGTGTGTGTGTGTGTGTGTGTGTGTGTGTGTGTGTATTATAGACACACATTTAACTACAGCTATAGAGGAGCATAACTACGGTATGTGTGTGTGTGTGTGTGTGTGTGTGTGTGTGTGGTGTGTGTGTGTGTGTGTGTGTGTGGTGTGTGTGTGTGTGTGTGTGTGTGTGTGTGTATCTATAGACACTCATTTAACTACAGCTATAGAGGAGCATAACTACGGTATGTGTGTGTGTGTGATTGTCTTGGTCTGTGAACTCTGTTGATGTGGGGTTTCAGTACGCTGTAGTTTGACAGGAAGTGAAACTGACAAGAGAGAGAGAGAGAAATATATATATATAGATATAGATCTATAACTGTTATTCATTACTAGTTATTAAAAGCCCCTCCCATTGATCCATATTTAGATTAAAAAGAAACACACTTGGAACACTTTGAAGCAACAGAGAGACACAGAATGAGTTTCCAACAGAAGCTATGTCATATATATGTCCATAACTTGATTCATAACACAGGACCACTTACTGAACCGCTGACTGTAGGACCGTGTCCCGTCTAATCTCTAGTGTCCTGCTCTTCTTCTACTTGTTTCAAGGCCTCTGAGTAAGAGCCATTTGGACCACTACAATGGGGAAGTAGAGCCGTCTGCAGAAGTGTCTGAATGTGACCTTTAACCTCCAGTCCAGTGCATCTCCACGAGGCGTGGTGGAGGTAGGAGGAACTCAGGGCTCCACTCAGCATGAAGGCTCTGCTCCTTGGATGTACTGAGGGGGGACACGGGGGGTAGACTGATCCTCACTAGGTCCCTCTTTGATATATATTTATACACACACCTGCTGATGAAGCCATATCTAGGAGCTTATATTATTTAATAGTTATCCATTTGTTTTATTGTTCTTTTTTGTTTATAGTAAATCTTCCTTTTAATTCTTACTTAAGCTTATCAAATAAGTTGTACTATGCCTCTGTTTTGAAAGTGCAGCCAGGAGCACCCGGTCGGCATATGGTTTTACCATCGGGTAAGAACTAAGAAAAAAGTACTTGTATGTGTCAAATAAATTGCACTAAAACGAATTTAGCTTGGACCTTAATTTGTACCAATGCGTAGGATTGGCTAACGGGGGCCTCAGCGGTACTTTGCTTTGAGTTATATTTCTTTCTTATATCTTTATGATTTGGCCGCTATACATGCAGCCATGTTGCTAGATCTATGTTTATATATAGATATAGATATCTCTACATACACTTGATCTGTTTTTATTGAGAAATCTTTAGCCTTCAGAGTGTTGGAGGGAATGACTATTGTGGTTGACAATCTACTTGAATGCTTAACAGTTGAAATCATCATGGAGAAAAGAAAAAATGTTATTGTTAGCTGTATATATAGGGCACCAGGTGCAAGCATTGGTGCATTCAGTGAATGGATGGAAAGTGTATTTTCAAAAATAATCAACAAAACTATATTTTTATGTGGGGATTACAATATTGACATATTAAATCCCAATAAACTCAATACTACTGATGAATTTCTCAACACAATGTACAGTTTAAGCCTATTCCCAAGAATCACTAGACCCAGCAGAATTACATCTCATTGTGCCACCCTCATTGATAATATCTTCACCAATGACATTGATAGTAATGCAATAAGTGGATTATTAATTAATGACATAAGTGACCATTTACCAGTGTTTACGGTTTACGATATATATTGTAGAAATAAGTTATATAAACAAACCGAATATAAACGAATAAGGTCAGAGGAATCTATAAACACACTAAAATATGAACTATTGGAATATAACTGGGATATAATATACCAAAAAAATGATGTTGACCTTGCATATGAAGAGTTCCTAAGAATATTTACCTTATTATATGATAAACATTGTCCTATAAAGAAATACAACAGAAAACTAAAATATACTATTAGTTGTCCATGGATTACGAATGGGCTCCGTAATGCATGTAAAAAGAAAAATACACTTTATAGAGATTTCATAAGACAAAGGACTAAAGTTGCAGAACAAAAATACAAAAACTATAAAAATAAGTTAACTAATATTATAAGGACAAGTAAGAAAGATTATTATAAGAGGATATTAGATAATAATAAAAATAATGTTAAAGGGATATGGAATATACTAAACAATATTATAAGAAATGGATCTAGACACAATAGTCTACCTAAGTACTTCATTGATAAGGATGTGGAAAACTATAACATGGGAGATGTGGCCAATAGCTTTAATGAATTCTTTGTTAATGTTGGACCTGACCTTGCAAGGAAAATCCCTGAGCCAGGAACTTGGGGGGAACATTTATCAGAGAGAAATCCCTGAGCCAGGAACTTGGGGGGAACACTTATCAGAGAGAAATCACTGCTCATTGTTTCTAAAAGCAGTGGAGGAAAATGAAATTTTGAATATTGTCAAAAAATGCAAAGATAAACAGTCTACTGACTTTAATGAAATCAACATGTCTCTGGTAAAAAAAAAGTTATTGACGGCATAGCCAAACCATTAACATACATTTGTAACTTATCATTTCAAACCGGTTCATTTCCTAACAAAATGAAAATAGCTAAAGTCATACCTCTGTACAAGGCTGGAGACACACATCTTTTCACAAACTATAGACCTGTCTCCCTACTGCCACAATTCTCTAAAATACTGGAAAAACTCTTCAACAGCAGATTGGACACATTTCTAGAAAAATACAAAATTCTTTCAGAAAATCAGTATGGTTTCAGAACAAACCGATCAACAGCTATGGCAGTAATTGAGGCAACCGAAGCAATCACAGTTGCAATAGATCGCAAGCAATATGCTGTAGGAGTATTCATTGACTTAAAAAAAGCTTTCAACACCATTGACCATGATTTATTGATAAAAAAACTTGAAAGGTATGGTATCAGGGGAATAGTGCTGGATTAGGTTAAAAGTTATTTAAGGGGGAGACAGCAGTTTGTGAAATTGGGTGACTGTG
>CM051023.1:8836218-8843718 GCA_027704905.1 Muraenolepis orangiensis | reverse complement strand
GGTCAAGCAGGGGGACCCGGGTCCAGCAGGAGGACCCGGGTCTAGTAGGGGGACCCGGGTCCAGCAGGGGGACCCGGGTCCAGCAGGGGGACCTGGGTCCAGCAGGGGGATCCGGGGAGTCAAGCAAGGGGACCCAGATCCAGCAGGGGGACCCGGGTACAGCAGGGGGACCCGGGTTCAGCAGGGGGACCTGGGGGGTCCAGCAGGGGGACCTTGGGGGTCCAGCAGGGGGACCTGGATCTAGCAGGGGGACCTGGGTCCAGCAGGGGGACCCGGGTGTCCAGCAGGGGGACCTGGTCCAGCCGGGGGACCTGGGACCAGCAGGGGGACCTGGGTCCAGCAGGGGGACCTGGGTCCAGTAGGGGGACCCGTGTCCAGCAGGGGGACCCGGGTCCATTAGTTGGACCCGTGTCCAGCAGGGGGACCGGGAGGGTCCAGCAGGGGTACCTGGGACCAGCAGGGGGACCTGGGTCCAGCAGGGGGACCTGGGCCCAGCAGGTGGACCTGGGTCCAGTAGGAGGACCAGGGTCCAGTAGGGGGACCAGCAGGGAACCAGGGTCAAGCAGGGGGACCTAGGTCTAGCAGGGGGACCTGGGTCTAGCAGGGGGACCCGGGTCCAGCAGGGGGATCCGGGTCCAGCAGGGGGAACCGGGTCTAGCAGGGGGACCCGGGTCCAGCAGGGGGACCCGGGTCCAGTTGTGGGACCAGGGTCCAGCAGGGGGACCCGGGTCCAGCAGCGGGACCTGGGTCCAGCAGGGGAACCTGGGTCCAGCAGGGGGACCCGGGTCCAGCAGGGGGACCCGGGTCCAGTTGTGGGACCAGGGTCCAGCAGGGGGACCCGGGTCCAGCAGGGGGACCCGGGTCCAGCAGGGGAACCCGGGTCCAGCAGGGGGACCCGGGTCTAGCAGGGGGACCCGGGTCTAGCAGGGGGACCCGGGTCCAGCAGGGGGACCCGGGGTCCAGCAGGGGGACCTGGGTCCAGCAGGTGGACCTGGGTCCAGTAGGAGGACCTGGGTCCAGTAGGGGGACCAGCTGGGGTACCTAGGTCCAGCAGGGGGACCTGGGTCCAGCAGGGGGACCTGGGTCTAGCAGGGGCCCTGTGTCCAGCAGTGAGACCCGGGTCCAGCAGGTGGACCTGGGTCCAGTAGGAGGACCTGGGTCCAGTAAGGGGACCATCAGGGGTACCTGGGTCCAGCAGGGGGACCTGGGTCCAGCAGGGGGACCTGGGTCCAGCAGGGGAACCTGGGTCCAGCAGGGGGACCCGGGTCCAGTTGGGGGACCAGCAGGGGGACCTGGGTCCAGCAGGGGGACCCGGGTGCAGCAGGGGGACCTGGGTCTAGCAGGGAGACCTGGGTCCATTAGGGGGACCCGGGTCCAGTGTATTTATATATTTATATATATATTCACTATATCTGTCTCTTATAACACAACCATACATAACAATATGTTAAATATACTGTAGTCACCATATCTGTCTCTTATAACACAACCATACATAACAATATGTTAAATATACTGTAGTCACTATATCTGTCTCTTATAACACAACAACATGTTAATACTGTAGTTATATGGTGATATTAAAACTGGAGAATTTTACAGAACATTCACCCTCAAAAATTTGTATTTTACTCCATAATTCTGAATTACACTCAAAACTTAATCTCAAAGACAGTCCTAATGGATTAGCTAATCCAGATTGCACTAGACTGAGATGGGAACAAGAACTTGTAACTGCTTGTGATTTCTAATAAGAGGAGGACAGATCTCTCTGGGGTCTCTAGAACATTCTTTATTTCATGATGATCTCCAAAAAACAAAAACACATCAAACACACAACCACACACACAGTGAGACAATGGTGAGTGTGTGTGTGTGTGTGTGAGTGTGTGTGTGTGTGTGTGTGTGTGTGTGTGTGATAAAGTGTTACTTTCAAGAATCTTGTGAAAATAAGTGATATATTGAGAATATGAGTGACAGATGTATACATATATATATACATATATACACACATATCTATCTATAGATCTATATGGGTCATACATGGACAAGAGCGTAGTACATTATTTGCTGCAAACAAACAAACCAACAAACAGTTAAAGTGAATTCCGCCCGCATCTCTCCAGCATCTTTAGAACCAAAAACATATATTCCTTCATGCCTTCTTCCAAGCCTTCTCCTCTCTCAGGGGTCCACATCCCGCCCACATCCGGTCCAAATCCCACCCATATCGGTCCAAATCCCGCCCACATCCGGTACACATCCCGCCCACATCCGGTACACATCCCGCCCATATCTGGTCCACATCCCGCCCAAATCAAGTCCAAATCCCGCCCATATCTGGTCCAAATCCCGCCCACATCCGGTTCAAATCCCACCCACATCCAGTAAACATCCTTCCCACATCCGGTACACATCCCGCCCACATCCGGTCCAAATTCCACCCACATCCGGTCCAAATCCCACCCACATCCGGTCCAAATCCCGCCCACATCCGGTCCAAATCCCGCCTGTGTAATTGTATAAATGTGTGTTTGTGAAAGTGTGTGTGTGTGTGTGTGTATGTGTTCTATGTGTGTGTTCTATGTGTGTGTGTGTGTGTGTGTGTGTGTTCTATGTGTGTGTGTGTGTGTGTGTGTGTGTGTGTGTGTGTGTGTGTTCTATGTGTGTGTGTGTGTTTCTATGTGTGTGTATATATTTTTATACATCCACATTTATTTCTGAGTGTGTGTTTGTGTGCATGTGTTCGTTTGTGTTTCTATATGCGTGTGTGTGTGTGTATTTCTATGTGAGTGTGTGAGGGTGTATTTCTATGTGTGTGTGTGTGTGTGAGTGTGTATTTCTATGTGTGTGTGTGTGTGTGTATTTCTGTGTGTGTGTGTGTGTGTGTGTGTGTGTGTATTTCTATGTGTGTGTGTGCTCTATGTGTGTTGCTACAAGCGACACAGAGACACTGAGGAACCATACCACCCTAACCCAAACCCAGGGAGGAGGTCCTCCTGGGTGAATGTGGACTGGAAGGTGTGGATGAGTGTCAGTGTGTCTGAGGACCCTCCTCCATCTGGGGACACTCTGTAGAAGGACAGAGAGCCAGCAGGTCGGTCCACATACACTCCTACTCTGTTAGAGGGGAGGAGACCTATGACTGTTTCAGTACCGTTGTACCGGACAGAGTAACGATCATCATGACAAACAAGACACCAGGACTTGTTGCTCCCTCCAAGCAAGCTGTCACCACCCTCTCCTCTCCTAGTGATTCCTCTGTATGTCACTCCTATAGCAACACCTCCTACTTTCCTCTCCATCTCCACCTCCCAGTAACAGCGGTCAGTCAGACCCTCTCTACACAACACCTGGGGATAGGAGTCAAATCTCTCCAGGTGATGAGGATACTTCTTCCCTCTAAACCCCGTCACCTTCCTGTTGTCCTCAGACAGAGAGAGGTAACTGTTGACTGTGTTTGGGTCCAGTGTGAGTTCACACTTATCTGATGGGAGAGAAGGAAAGACATGATGAGTGTACACGGAAATACTACATATAAAAGACACATACAAGTATCATGAATAGATGTATTATTCTATATTAATATATCTAGATTATATGTAAATATATATATTATTAAATATAAATATATATTATTAAATTATTTTAAATTAAATTATTATGAAATAAAGGGTTATATTAATATATTGATAAGATACATGATAGTTAAACCATCATGTATGTTATCAATATATTAATATATTGATAAGATAAGATACATGATGTCCACCATCATGTATGTTATCAATATATTAATATATTGATAAGATACATGATGTCCACCATCATGTATGTATGGAAATATCGCGATGTGCGACGATCGTTGACGGGGGGGGGAGGGGGGGAAGGGGGGTGGGGGTGCTACTACCCGATCAGAAATATAGATAAATAGATGTTAATTTCCGCCCCCCCGCAGTGACTGCCTTGCGGGCAACTCCCCTACGCCACTGGGTGTGAGATAGTGATGTGTCGGTCGCGAATGAGCCGGCTCTTTTTAGTGAACGGGAGCCGGCTCTTTTTAGTGAACGGGAGCCGGCTCTTTTTAGTGAACGGGAGCCGGCTCTTTTTAGTGAATGGGAGCCGGCTCTTTTTAGTGAACGGGAGCCGGCTCTTTTTAGTGAACGGGAGCAGGCTCTTTTTAGTGAACGGGAGCCGGCACTTTTTAGTGAACGGGAGCCGGCTCTTTGTAGTGAACGGGAGCCGGCTCTTTTTAGTGAACGGGAGCCGGCTCGCACCGCCAACGAGCCGTTATTGATTAGTTGCGGGTGCTCCGCGTACTGCAGTGACTGGATGTCACGCCATGCTGTGCATCCCGTGAGGATAGATAAGGAGGAGGGCGGCGCGTGCTCAGTGCTGGTTGCTAACAGAGGGAGAGGAGAACACGCGGGGAAGGGTCCGTTTGCACCGCGCTAATAAGATGAGTGAAAGTAGGAAAAGAAGCAGCATTTGGCTGCATTTTAACAATTGTGCAAACACAAAGGCAGAATGCAGCATTGTCAACATGAAGCTCTCATATAGAGCAGGGTCCACAAACCACCTCCACAGGCACTTGAGAACTGAGCATCCAACAGTTCAGTTGGAAGTCAAAAGGCAGACTGCCTGCTTCTGCCAGTGGTCTACTCCACCTGTTGCTGCTGCAGCTACAGGATCTACCCCCCATGCGTCAGGTACCCAAACACCAACAGCTACACAGACCTCAATAAGACAATGGATATCAAAGGCAATGAATGACCCCAGCTAGACACAACATAGTGGATGAAGAATTGGCCAAAATGATTGCAAGTGATTTCCAACCATTTTCCATTGTGGAGGACAAGGGATTCCTTCACACAGGCTCTCAATCCAATGTATGTTCTGAAACAGGGCAGATAATAACGGAGAGAAGAAACCGGATCAACCCTCTAAGCTGAGGCACTTGGTCTTCCTCAATGCCAATCTGCCCTGAAAAGAAGAAGAACAGGTTACCGTTTGATAGTTGACCGTGGGAAGTTCATTAGAGACTGTTTGATACTGCTGTTTTGCACATTACAATACATTTATTTTCATTATGTTTTTTTATGATAGAGACTGTTATTTGCTGCAGTTTTGAGCATTGCAATATATTTATTTTCATTATGTTATTTATTTATGATCATTTATATTTTTTAAGATTTGATGTCAGCTGTTGCTGTCTTTTGTTCTATATTTTATACTGAAATAGAGCCCTGCTGTTTTGTTAGGGCTTTTTGTTTAAATAAAAATGTCAAATATACAAAAATACAGTAGCTGTCCTTATTTTAAATGTCTATGCTTAAGTTGTTCTAGGTGTTGCTATCTGCTGTGTGTAGCCTGGTTCTACAAGCAGGTCAGGTCATTCATTGGGTGCTATCAGAGGTACAAGGGTCTGGAAATGCAATGAAAACAATTGGCCACAGCTAATCATTTATATTCAAATGTTTTACTTTTGAATACTTCAGTACAAAGGATGTATTGAATAATTTAAGTGATATATGTGTACACATATAAATAATTAGTCAAAATAGGGCTCAATTTGATTGAATTATAAAAGGTATATGTGGTCAAATAGAAGAGCCGTTTGGGAGCCGAAAGAGCCGGCTCTTCTTGGTGAGCCGAGCCAAATGAGCCGGCTCACTCAAAAGAGCCGGAATTCCCATCACTAGTGTGAGTGGTGTCAGTATGAGAGCATGACAGCGCGTCTAATTGTGATGCGGCCCAAGAGCCAATCACTAAAAGGCCTGCGATGCAGTGAACCAATCACCTTCGAGGGGGGAAAACCCTATCAAGCACTATCTGAGTTGACCATCTGAGTTCAAACCTAAAATGGCAGGGAAAAAATGTACAGCTAAGCGAAAATATGAAGACGACCATAGGACATTTTTAGTAGAGTGGGAGAGTTCATCTTTTTTTATAGAACGCAATTGCAAGCCATTTAGCCTTCTATGCCAGACGTCATTAGCCCATTTCAAGGCTTTACATCTTCAGCGCCATTTCCCCTCACTCCATGCTCACTCCATCCACCAGGAATTCCCTAAAGGTGTTGAACTTCACAAGCAGAAGTTAAAGGCGGAAAAGCAGACAAAAAATAAGGAAGCACTCGGAGACCGTAACGCTTGCATCATATCAAGTTGCTTGGAACATAGCACGAGCTAAAAAGCCCTACAATGAAGGGGAGTTTGTTAAAACATGCCTCAGTGACGTGGTTGAAATCTTGTTTCCAGAAAACCAAAAACTGAAACAAGGTGGAGGATTGTTCAAGGCAAGGAATGTCAGAAGTCCCACTCATTTCATTTAAAGAAGCAACATGCGTAGGAAGATAAAAAACTTGTTCACATTTTGTTTACTGAGAGTTTGTGTGAGAGTGCACACAATGTTCATTGTTGATAATAACTGGCCTCTGAATACTAGTAGGAGAGGTTTAATTCAATTTCTGTCAATATTATGGTGTGTGACATTTACAATAAGTCTGTCAGAGCAGAGCTATGTGTGTGTGTCTGTGTGAGGGTGTTTGTGTCTTTGGGAGGGAGGATCTTGAGTGTGTGTGTAAGGTTCTAGATGTTCATTTAGTCTGTGTGAGAGCGAGAGGGGAGGAAGAGAGTGAGGGAGCACAGAGAAAAGCTGAGAACAGAAGAGAGAAGGGCCATCTGTGACTGTGTGTATGATGTGGCTCTTTTTACAGTAATATAGTAACATTTTTGGCTCTTAACCTCTGACTGGTTGGCCACCCCTGATGTATGTTATCAATATATTGATATATTGATAACATACATGATGTCCACCATCATGTTGATTCCCAGTAGGACGTCACCTCCTGCTGTGTGGATGGACTTTCAATCTGAGGAGTTAGTGTGTTGTTGTGATGACTCAAACTAAACAGACACTTACACTTCTTTAGAGTCGACCTCAGGACAGGCAGCTTCTCCATCTCCATGTCCAGAGTCTCCTTCAGCTGATCCAGGGATCTCCTCAAGGTCCCTGCGTATGACGGAGGAGGGACCTCCACCCTGGTCCAGTCCCTGGTGTGTGGAGGATTCTTCAGGGATCTGAAGCTCTGGAGGAAGTGGAGGTGGTCTTCAGTGTGTGAGAGCTGCTTCACCTCTGAGCTCCTATTGGTCAGATCTTTAACTTCCCGCTCCAGCTCTTTGATGAGGTCTTCAGCTTGTCTCTCTATGGTTTTCAGTTTCTCTTGAACCATTTGGTTGAGATCGTCCCGACACTTTTCAATGCAGCGCATCAGAGCGGCGAGGACCTGCTCACCGTCGGCTAGCTCTCGGTCTGCTTCTGCTCTGCTGAGCTTCACTGCGTCTATGATCTCCTCAATCTTTCTTTTTCTCTCCTGGATCATCTGCTGAACATCAGACTCTATCTTCCCCAGCTGGGCCATCTTCAGCTCATATTCCTCCTTCAGAGGTACAACAGGATGGGACTTGTGGTCCGTCTCTGTACAGAACTGACACACAC